>JAODXP020000034.1:9970780-10058280 GCA_027497455.2 Sardinella longiceps
CATCATCCATCTTGAGTTTTTGAAACCTGGATTAACCTTCACACATTATTCAACACTGACTGCTGCCAAAATCTTTTTACTGTAAACTTTCTCAATTCAGCCACAGCACTGTCAGAGAAACATGCATCTCACTTGATTCACATGTTAACAACATTGCGGTTGGTCTTTTAGGCCTCTTCCCCTTTCCAATTATATGCAGAATAGAAACAATCTCCGAAAATTTGATATAATAGTGAACCAGCAACTAACACTAAGAGAATGGGGCATAACTTACTATGTCCTATCTTACAGTTTGTTATTCGGTCTATGTAGAATCACCTTTTATTGTTCTTATTCTTTTAGGTACCTGTGACATCAAGGCTGTTGGTCTAATGATGGACAGGCTCACAGTGTGCAGTCTATTTAGTGTGATGTCGCCACCTACTGGATCAGAGGGGTGTAATCTGTAGGCCTAAATGAAAGAAGAAAAAAAAAAACATCCTGTTCTAGAGCCTTACAAGCCAGGCAGCAGAGTTATGATAATTTCTTGCCTAAACCTTTGGCAAAGCCTAATTCACTGAACATTTAATAGGCATTTATAGACTAATGTCATTCTTGTAAGATTGGTGGAGGCAATGGCCAAATTAGTGTAACAAGTGAGAGTGGTGTCCGTGCCTTTGTCTTAAAGGTGTTGTCTTGCTTGGTGCTTCTCAGTACTGGGAACACTGATGATGGGCTAGCCCCGAAACGTTTGTTACCCAACTTTTGTTCTGTATTCTTTTCGGCATTTGTTTTTGTTCAATGCAATTTTTGATTAGCCTGACATAGCCATATTACGATGTTCATTATCTTTTTTTTTTTTTTTCTTCAATGGCCAAATTAGGACAGGTTAGACAGGCTAGACTTCCTGTGTTGGCCCCCTTATCATCACTCGGTTCCCCTTTAGTGTTAGATGCTTCACAACTCTCCTTGGTGAGGTGCTTTTGTACTGTAGGCTAACTAACTGGAACTTGTATGTAACTCTAGTGTAATGGTAACTGCAACATCTGAAAAGAGACCTCCATGGGTAAGGATTTCATCACCTGTATTGTTCTGGGAAGTGTTCAAATAGACTATCATGAAGTAGGCTTTTATGTTTTTTCCCTCTTTCTCCTTTTTACAATATTTAGATTCAGAAAGGTACAAAATTAGAAGATCTCAAGCAGTGCCATGTAAGTGATGAAATAATCAATTTGGCCTATGTCTATATTATCATGTTACATTATTACAATTATTATTACTGTTGTTATTATTATTATTATTATTATTATTATTATTATTATTATTATTATTTACCAGGGATTTTTGGTCCAGCCTTTCGATACATATTTTTTGCCTTGTGGATCTCCCTTATTGTGGCAATATTCATTCTAACCCATCTGAAGATAAAAACAACAGAGGCCATGGAGAGAGCCAAAGAACTGATGCATAGAAAAGCCACTCCAGCAGAAACAATACATGATGATGAGCCTGATTATTGTGAAGTAGAAATACCTGGATAATTTTTTTCATTAAGGAAAAAAAAACTCCTCCAATGGTCCATTGTTGAATGTGCAAAGTGTGAGTGCCTGATAGCAACACTGAGAGTGTCTTGCTACCCAGTTCTTCTTGCTGTGTTAGTCTATATCAATGCATCAGCGCTGATTAGGCCTACTGTGGGCAAACAGAACACATACTGTAACCTATTGCATTCCAAGGCTATGTATAATGTGCTACGTTTGTGATCTATGTGTATGAGATCATTCTGAGGATTTTATTCTGCTTTAGTTGGTTATGATATGATGATGCAAACAAAGATATATCACAGAGATTATGATGGAGTCAGTGTCCTTCTTGTAAGCATAACCTGACATTGATGTTGAACTTAAAACATTGCTTTTAGTTTTCATCTTTGGGGATCGGACCCAATGAAGATGTCATCTTACGTTGGAAAAACAAAAACAACATGAAATCTGAAATATAACTTTAACCATTGCAACTTTTACCAAATGCATCTTTCATCATGTGAATTTGACTGTTTTAATTGCAACTGTATACTTAGTTAGATTTAACCTGATGATAGACAATTCATTGGGTGTGAATGTAATATAATGGGTATAATGCCAACCTCCATGATAGAAACCGTTGTGATTCATTCCTGGATTTATTTTTTCGGTGAATTGATGAGCTCAGTGCCTAACAGTTGTAATTTTGGTTGCATAGCTAATGAGCACCAATATGGCTCCTTGCCAGATGGTCCTGCAGAGCAAATTCAACTGCAGAATTATTAGTGCATCTGGATTTCCAGGATACTATCTCAACCACCAAATATGATATTTATTCATGTATCATTTTCTTTCTTAAGACTGAGTATATCTTCACAACTTAACAAAGTAAACAAATAGTCTGTATGGAGGGCTGACATAAGTGATATTTCACTAACTTTATAGAGTCAAAACAAAAATGACAGTTTGCTCTTATGCTGCTTACTGTACTGATTTCACCTTTTTAAAGCACATTTAAAATAGAGCTGCCAACTGTCATAAAATGAGCCTGAGAAACATGCATTGCGTGAGCAACATTGCACACCCCCTCACCCCACACTTCCAATGTCTCACACTAGCTTGATTCTCATGTAAAATAACAACTATTCATTGCGGTTAAATTGCTGGTGGAGTTTTAGGGTACTTCCACTTTCAACTCGCTACAGTATATGCAGAATAGAAATGATCTCCGTCCAAACACAGAGCACAAATAAAGTAAATATTTAGGCCAATGGTTTAATAGTCTATCAAAAGTAGCACCAGGCCAAAGGCTACAGCCTGCTACATTTAACTACAATTTATTAAGATGCCTATCTTGTGTAACAAATTTTCTTATTGACAGCCACTGCTTTACTTTTATCTATGATTTCACCCTAGGGGCCTATCAGCAAACATCACTCAGATGTGACAGTCATGGATAATGTGTTTTAATGACAATAGATCAATCAATGGTAACGCTTTAATTTACAGCCCCTGAAGTACTGGGTAAGTATTAGTAAGTATTAAGTAAGAATGGTGTAACAAAAAAGTATCAAGGGATAAATTACTGAGTACTTACAGTGTAAGTTTGCTGGAATAACACACGTTCACGCTTTATTTTACAGCCGGTGAAGTACTGGGTAAGTACAGGTAAGAACAACGTAACAAAATAGAACTTTATGTATAATATTGCCATAATTACGAAATAAGGGGTAGCCTAGATGCGCAGTATAGCCTACAGGAAAGGCATGTGTTGATTCACTTCATTTTACAGCCCCCACATCCAATATTAGGGTGTAGTTACAAGTAGTTTTGGGGTATTTAGGTAATGCACTGTACTTGTTCTTTACTTTTCAATAGGGTAGCCTACCTAAGTGGTGTAGCATCAGTGTGCGCGTCCTATCTATGCAGAAGGTGCGTGGAGGCCGAGAGCGGTATTGCAGACAGATATAGATTATCTCGCAACGGCAGCAACTATGTTGTTTGATCACTGAGTTGTTTGTTCAGCGTTAAACTAATGAAATAAAGTCTACCTTATTTATATAGAGGCTCACGGACAACCGCGAATGATGTAGGATAAAATCTCCCGCGAGTTGAGAGAAATAGTCTTGTTCCATTTGGAGTGGAATAATCAGCGCAAGTCATTATTCATGTGAGGGATTTATTAGTTTCATTTCATGCGAAGGAATTATTAGTTTCATTTTCCATGTTGTAAATAAAACACATCTTTGTCAAACTGTTGCCTCTGACTATGCATGCTACTGTACACCACTTAGGTAGGCTACCCTATTGAAAAGTAAAGAACAAGTAGCCTACAGTGGAATTACCTAAATACCCCAAAACTACTTGTAACTACACCCTAATATTGGATGTGGGGGCTGTAAAATGAAGCGAATCAACGCATGCATTTCCTGTAGGCTATACTGCGCATCTAGGCTATACCCATTTTGTAATTATGGCAATATTACACATAAAGTTCTATTTTGTTACATTGTTTTTACCTGTACTTACCCACGGGCTGTAAAATAAAGCGTGAACGTGTGTTATTCCAGCAAACTTACACTGTAAGTACTCAGTTATTTATCCCTTGATACTTTTTTGTTACACCATTCTTACCTAATACTTACCCTGTACTTCACGGGCTGTAAATTAAAGCGTTACCCAATCAATCTGTGAGAGAGGGAGTTCAACACAAAACAGGGATTTATTTTCAGATGCAGAAATACTACACAAATACGAACAGGGAGCATTCAGGGTGCTTCTTCATGTCTTTGGACCACGTCTCCCCATGCCACCCTCACAGCATTACACTAATATATTTGACTCTCAATTAACATTTATTGTATTCAACAAATTTCAATGAAGAAACTTTCTTGCCTCTCAGCACTGGCTTCCTTGCAATCTTTCTCATGTCTCTCTAATAATGAGCTTAAACATTGTAGGGGTGGAGGCATGGCTCTAACAATATATTACAAGGGAGGAAGAGGGGGGGGGGGGGTCTTGTCTTGTGGTCCTTTACACTTACATGGAGCAGGATATGAACAGGCTCAAGGCAGTCACTTAAAATCATCAACATTAAGATGTATTGAAAGCATGCCTTAGTAGTGGAACAGTGGAAGCATGGGTTCAAGGGTTCAAACTCTGATGACATTTAGATGAAAACATGATATAATCTGCTAGTTTACAAGTCTCCATTTGTAATGCATATGCAATTAGTTTGTTGTCCTCTGCAATGGTGTCATCACCACAGCCTCCCCACCCTGCCTGTGGTGACTTCATGGGTGTGTCTCTTACATATTTCTCAAGGTTTCAAGGTTTCATGTCCCCTATTTGTCCAACCTGCTTTGGTATGTACAGTAATTCACTGTGAATATCAATTGTGATATATCCAGTTAATTCAAAGAGTTGATGTACGAATTTCAGTACTTCTGTTATGGAGATCAATATCAACATATGGGGTAAGTCTAAGTTTAAAATGTTATGTTTAAAATTGTTCTGTGAATAAGCAGATATGCAACATGTAACTGTTATTCTCTGTTTGTTTTTAGTTCTGGTACAGGAATTATCGTTGGTCAATCCACCAAAAGGATACGTCGGAACATGGTATCGCTACTTTCTACTCTCACTTGGTGTTCTCAATATCTTTTTGATTCTTCTAATAAAATATCTGGAAAATGACTCAAAGAAATGGGGTTTAAAAATGGATCAACAGCACTCCGTAAATCCTTCTAAATCCTGGCAGTCAAAGGGGATTAAAAAACGAAGACAGAAATATGACCTGAGTCAGACTGAGATGTGTAGTCAATAAAAAGTGATCCCTCAAATCTCTTCAATGTTATGTTAGGTCAAGGTTGCACATTTTGTAATTTTGTTTTAAATTAAAGAGGAGAGGTTTTCTGTAGCTGAAAAAAAAAATTGTGATGTAACATGATGGTGTTCAGTTAATGTGAAAGTGTGAATGAAAAGTCTGAACAAGTTCTGTGTTAAGCATCTAAAAGCGTAAAATATTACAAAACAATTGTTTTCAGTTTATTGTCAAAGATACAAAGTTCACATTGTTAAAAAGTTCACATTGTTAAGAGGAGTATTTATTAGGTGTGGATGTGTGTTGATGTGCGTTGATAATGTTATGAAATGTGTGTGATACGCCTTTACTGTAGGTGGCTTTTCCTGTAAAGACTTGCTGAAGAGAAACATTTTGAAATATTAAAAGGTTGACTGCGTCATGCAGTTTTCTTTAAACGTTTCCCTCTGACATCCAATCAA
Organism: Sardinella longiceps; assembly: GCA_027497455.2. NCBI lineage: Eukaryota > Metazoa > Chordata > Actinopteri > Clupeiformes > Clupeidae > Sardinella > Sardinella longiceps. Next base: position 9,976,567 of record JAODXP020000034.1, read on the forward strand.
GGATAGTAGAACGCAAAGACTATTAATAATGACTGTTACTAATGAACTGTTGTCTTTGTTGTCTGATGTTCCATAGCACACACTTTATTTTGTAAACTTGAACAGGGTGCTGACAGGGATGTTTTATGATGCCCATTTACAAGACCAGGGTTTTGTCACTTTTTTCATCACCAAAACTGACTAAACTGGTTTAGTTGAGTACCTGATTACCTTCAGACTACCTTCTACAGTGAGACCAATGACAGCATCCTCAGCAGTGCCATCACAGCATGGTATAGAAACTGCTCTACTGCAAAATGAAAGCTCCTGCAGCAGATTGTGAGGACAGCTGAAATGATCAATCTCCCCTCCCTCCAACATCTACAACAACTGTTGTCTACGCAAAGACCAGATGAGCAACCAGTGAATTTAGAAGCAGAATGTAGTACTGTATAGGTTTACAATGGTGGTGCATTGAATCCTCAGTAATGACATGCATGGAATAGTCTATGCCTTTTTATTTGATGTGTATGCAACATGAACAACAAACATTGTTCTGATTTTCAGAAGTCAAGACTTCATAGAGAGCTTCTACTACAGACCACAGAGAGGTCTCAGTGGTCTGAAAGGTTTCACCCACTCGAGAAAAACAACAACACAAACTGATCCTCAACTGTAAAAAACGTCTGTGCATTTGGTCCATAATATGTTTGATCTTGTTGAATAAAAAAAGGAAAAAAATCACTGTGCATCTGTTGAGGTGCTGGATTAACAAGTAATTCAATGAAAAATAAATAAAAATCCGCACACTCAAGTCTTTGCAAATAAGTTTTTTACTCTATATCTTTTACTCTTGTTGAATACAAATGTGCATTGTGGTTTCAGCCATCGGTCACATCTGCAAAGTGCAAGCTCTAACCTGTATGCATGCACATCAAAATAGAAGTAGGAAAAAAAACATAGCAGGTACACACCATACATCTCACTTGCACTTGTGTCAGGCTTTGTCCAACCTGCTATTAGTATTTGCAACTAGCTTTGTGTAGACCCTTTCTCTCTTGTAGCTTGCAGACTTTGCTAGTCTAGCCCCCGCCTGGCCATTGCCTACTACACAATTCCACTCGTTTTTCATCTCCCCTCACTATTATGTCTGGGATTCCGGTCAATGCCTTGTTTGCTCAGGATGCATCCGATCCTGGCCAATCAGCAGTGCAAACACACTATATAGGCTATCAGTCAAGGGCTGATCGAACCTTTTTAAATTTAAACACACATTTTTACTGGTACTTTCAATGCTCATTGAATTTGCCACCTTTTTGTCCTAAACTTATGAGCGCATTGTGTGTTATATTTGGATCTTCTCTCATGACATTGACATTCAATTTCTTTTCCCTCATTAAAGTCTCAGTGGTATGAGCTCAGAGCTGAACAATGCTACAGTACAAGCCTGAGGAACCTCTGACCCTAACATCTAAGTGTGGGTGCTCTCTCCAGAAGACACCCTGGGTGATGTTTGGAGGGCTTTACTTTTAGGTGATTCTAGTAATTACATAATCATTAAGTCATTCAGTTTGAAACTATTGGACAGCTCGTCTAATCAGCTTTGCTTATTGGCCGGTTACAGTATCTCTCTACCGATGTAAACTCGCCCCAGAAGACTGTCTCCAGCTAGGTGGAGCAAGTAACATCTTACAAATATCTAGGAATCTTCCTTGACACTCAGCTGAAGTGGGCTCAGCATATAAATTTCTGTGTGCTAGGATTAGTCAACGTCTACATTTTCTGCGGAGATTGAGGATCTTTGGGGTGGATAAGCACATAATGCTATCTTTCTATAGGGCATCCATTGAATCCATCATCCACTATGGTATTATGGTCTGGTTTGGGAATTTGACTGTTAAACTGAAGGCACAATTGCAGGCCCTTGTAAAAAGGGCTGGGAAAATTATGGGGACAACACTGCCTGTCTCACTCCAAGACATATTTGAGGACACAGTGAGAAAGCAAGGCCTCAAAATAGTTGGTGATGTGAATCACATCCTGCATGAGGAGTATGCATTGATGCCCTCAGGTAGAAGATACAGCGTCTTAAACTGCAAAACAAACATAAATGTTCTACTGTTCCCTTATCTATTAAACTGCGTAACAGTAGGTAAGGGTGAGTTGAGTAGATTCTTTTATGAGGAACAATCAGGCTGGGTAGGAGTGAGGATGTGTGTGTGAGTGAGTGAGTGAGTGGATGTGTGTGTGTGGATGGAGGGATGTGCAATATTAGATGTGTTTGTGTGTGTGGGTGTGTGTGTGTATGTGTGGCGAGGAGGATGGTCTTGTGAAATGTGAAGTGAATGTGTATGGATGATTAGGAGGGTTATGTGCAATATTAAGGGTTGTGTGCAATATATGAGAATAAGTGCAATTTTTAGGGCTATGTGCAATGAATGAGAGAGTATGTGCAATCTTTTAAGGGACTGTGTGCAATACTATGTTGGTGCAATATCATGGGTCAGCGTGCAATATAAGTGTATGTTGAAGATATGCAATGCGTTTCTGTACTGGCCAACTTGGTGGCCTGGTTGACGGCAACGGTGTGACTGTGTGACTGTGTGTGGGCATTGGCCCATAAGTGTTATATGTATATAATTATGTTACTGTGTGTGTAACCCCTACCTCTCGACTGCCCAAGACGAATTTCTCTTCTGAGACAATAAAGGCTAATCTAATCTAGGTCCATTCACCCTTTACCAGGATATTCTGGACCATAGAATTGTTACTACCTCTTCTCTATCTTTGTTCTTGATGTGCTAATGATCGTGGTAAACGCATACATTGTCTTGGTCACTGACAAAATGATTAAGAAATTGTATCACAAATTTCACTATCATTATCATTACCCAAACAGATTTTATTCATTGTCAGGTACTAGTGATTACCACACCATGTTATTATGAAAGGACATTCAGAATGCATTACATGAAGTGCTTTATAAAAGGCTATGGCTTAATATAAAGTAGGATTCTGACAGCATGACAGCTCTAGATGCCTCACAGGTTCATTCTGGCTTTCTAAACTAGTTCCTCTCATATGGCATGAGTAGGCGCATATTCTTTTTTTTATTGCAAATAAAAATAAAAGAAGGAAGTTGACAAAAGCAGCAAAACAGTTGACAGTTGAGAGTAGGCCTACATTCTGTGTTCCTGGAGGTATCAGAGATCACAAACGCCACAAGCCTGATAAACTGAAGCACAGAACAAATTGTAACATCTAATTCTGCTTACTCCTTCCAGGAAACATTAGGGTGCTCTCCAGAGGACTACTACATAGGCCTACTGGTAAGTGGCATTCATTTTTTAGTGATTCCGTTGATTGATGTGGTATTAAGTTAAATTATGTAATGTTTTTTATACAGCCAATACTGTACAGAGGAGATGCTCGTAAAGCAAAAACTATTTATTCCCGACTAAAATGTAAGATATTTCCTCCATGTTAGTGGACTGTCTAAGCGTCACCATGAGAAAGTAGACTGTAGCCTATATTTACTTCTTCTTCTATCTATTTGTTCTTGATGTGGTGATGATCTACTACACAGTATTGGTATGTGAATGCATACTGTACCTGCAGGGTGTCTGCAGGGGATGGACAGGATGGTACATAACAATGAAAGGATTTCAGCTATACAATATAGTCAGTGAGAATATTGAATTTGTCCTGAATTAGCAATGCAATGGGAAATACTAATTTAAATACTCTAAAACACTCAACACCCATATTTCATTTCCATCAATCTCTGAAATTTGGCCTAGAGGCAAAGTGGGGAAATTGATTGCTGGACATTCCCATTCCAATGACAAATATTTCTAGATGACTGTCTCACAGGGTTTCAAGCAAGGTTTGAAAATTGTCTTGGGAGTGAAAATGCTTGTGCTTTTGTGTGGTTTCAAGAAAGGCTTTGAATCGCTTCATGGATCAAGAAACAAAAACAGAAACGTTTGCCATGTTGCTAGAAACAAAAAAACGAAACCACAAACTGAAACTGTATCATTTTCATGTTCCGGAACAGAAATGTCTATTAAAAATAATGTTAACCGGTTAGAGTTCCAGTCTACCCCCTGAAAACACGTGTGAAAAATCCAATCACAGGAGACAACATATAAGTGATGTAAATGTCAAAGAAACAAAACAAAATAACATTACATGACACCATAGCAGTGTTAAGTTATAACAAACAAACAAAATAAATAAAACATCCCACATTCCAGCCAATCACAAACAAGACGGTTGGGGGTAGCAAGTTTACTCCCACTCTTGCACCAACAGTCTTGTTAGTGTTTGTGTGGAACCTGTTTGGGTAACGCTACTGGGTAAGTATCAGGTAAGAATGGTGAAACAAAAAAAATATCAAGGGATAAATTACTGAGTACTTACAGCCTAAATTTGCTGGAATAACACACGTTCACGCTTTATTTTACAGCTTGTGAAGTAATGGGTAAGTACAAGTAAGAACAATGTAATAGAATAGAACTTCATGTGTAATATTGCCATAATTACAGAAAAAAGGGTAGCATAGATGCACAGTAGCCTACAGGAAAGGCATGCGTTGAATGCTACTTCATTTTACAGCCCGCACATCCAATATTGGGGTGTAGTTACGTAGTTAAGTAGTTTTGGGGTATTTAGGTAATTCCACTGTTGTTCTTTACTTTTCAATCTACCTAAGTGGTGTAGCATGCATAGTCAGAGGCAACAGTTTGACAAAGATGCCTTTTTTTACAACATGGAAAATGAAACTAATAATTCCCTCACGGGAGGGGCGACTGCATTTAAACATGCGTCTTTACAGATAGTACAGGTCTATGTGTACACAGGAACAGTTAAAACTGGCAAACTGAAAATTGTCACCAGGCACTTGTACTTACTTAATTTATCCCTTGATACTTTTTTGTTACACCATTCTTTCCTAATACTTACCCAGTACTTCACGGGCTGTAAATTAAAGCATTACCCCTGTTTGTAATATTTTGGTCCACAGCCTGTGCCGATATTATTTGTTTGACATTTACAGCCCCTATCCTGCCTCCTGAAACTTAATCTTTTTTTTTTTTTTTTTTGCCTTGCCTTGCCTTGCCCTGCCTGTATTTTTTTTTGCATGCAACACTTTTTGTTGTCTCTTGGTTTTCACTTTTGTTGTCAGAGCCCGCAAATACCACATGCGTTCAACTTTAGCATCAAGTGTGTCCTCCTGTTCCTGTTAGGAGGCATTTATACACTGAAACAATTGAGACTCACATTCTTTGATTCTGATGTGCTCATGTTAAGAAATGAAATTTAATTAAAAAAAATGTAGATTCCTGTATTTAAATGCGGCAACATGGAACAGATGATGGGTAAGAATGAATTATTTTCTCTGTTGCAGCTAAAACCTCTCCAAGAACCTTTTGGACTGCTATTATTCATCTTGGCCTGAGAAGTCTACATTAACCCTGTTTAATCCTTTTACAGGGTTTGGTGGACCGTGGTTCCGTTACGTCTTATTTTCTTTATTTGTTCTTAATCTGCTGTTAATCTATATGAATGCATACCTGCATAATGACTTGAGAGAACAATCAAGAGAATTTATGACTTTCATGGATTCTGCTGTGAAAAGGAGAAAACACAAGCCTCAGGAGGCATCTGATGATATTAATGAAGATGAACATTATGAAGATGTTTAGCCAAATGATGTTGACAAAACAGAATGACTCCAAAGCCTACTCTCACAAAAAGAGCAATTATTGTGATATCTGCTTATCACTGGACAACCACATTGTTCATGTAGCCTAAAGAATTTTTGTTCATCATTCTGTATTTCAGTCATTGACAATGATGCATAAAATAATAGGATATAACACAAATTGCAACCTCTTTTTTAATAGAGATTTGTGGGAGGTAATTTCTCCCACATTTATTTTGTAATGAACCGCAAGAGAATTCTATGACAATTGGAACAGTTGAGTCATAGGCTACAGAATAGTCTGAAAAATGCAGCGTTAGCACATGATGTTGAATGTTGAAGTGCTCTGTCAGTCAGATGTTACTTTCTGGAAATGTGGCCTTCGCCTGAAATAGTGCCTTCCTGTGTCAGTGTGACCAAGTGTGAGCTTATCTTTTAACACTCGGTTTGAAACTAAGTGCAATGCTGTTGATACAGAAGCGTTGGCCTGTAGGCTCTGGGCCATCATTAAACACGTGGCCAAGATGAGCATCACACTGAAGGGGAAAACAGACAAAACAAGAAATGAAATTTAAGAGCACAGAGAAAATACTACAATATATAAAATAGCTCTGATATTATTTCACAGTTAAGGTAGAACATAGCTTACAAGACTGTATAAGACCTGTTGGACATTGTACCTGTTTACAAATAACCTCTGTTGCTGTGCTCCCCATGGAGTTGTCAGGGCGACGCAGAATGTTAGCATGACTCTCATCCTGCTCCCATGTTCCATGGGCCTCAGTGAAAGATGGCCAGCCTGCCCCTGAATCAAATTTAGACGTAGAGCTGCAGAGAGCACAGAATGACAAAATCAACTAATGTATGCAGTTTTTTGAGAAATGTATTATTTTAATTCAAATGTAGGCTGTGACTCCAAATTCAAAATCAATCTAGAGTTAAATCCTTGAGAGAAATCTTCACTGGATATTATTACACAAACTCAAGAATGATTTTTCTTCCACACACAGTTTTACCTAAAAAGCGGTGTGTCACAGCATACACAGTGGTACATGCCCGCCTCCGTGTGGTTTAGGTAGAGGCCACTGAAAGGCTAAAAAAGACAGGCAAATTTAGAGCACACCACAGGAAATAGAACATTCAAAAATGAATAAATGTAAACATATAAGGAAGTGAAAATTGAAACCTCTCCTTGCCCTGTAAAGCTTGGTACATGATATATGGGTCACCACAGGCCGATGCACTCACCTCCTCTGTGCCTCTCTCTCTCGTCACTGAGTACTGTTCTGGGGTCAGTTTCTTCTTCCAATCTGTGTGCCCACCTGACTGATCGTAGCGTGTCAGTGAACTTAGGCCTGTGGGGCAGGAAGCCATGATGTGGGCATGAGGGAAGCAGCTGGGTAACCTGTAATAACCTGTCTAGACTCCTTGTTGGGACTATATTTCTCACAGGTATACACTCTGGTGTACACTCTATTCTGCATTGCCAACATTATTCGTCAGTTCAGCTCATTTTGGCCATTTTTTTTGTTGTTGTTGTTGTTCTTTCCTACTTTAATTCCAACTGATAACTTGTACAAACCCTGTTTCACTTTACAATGGAATACAAAGTGGCACACTGTCTAACCTCGAATGTACTAAATTTTATCATTAATCTCTCTTTTTGTGATGAAGTGCGCTTAGGATATTGACTATATAATTGACTGGCACTGAATATTGAGATTTGAGAATAATCAAATATCTTACTTCTAGAGGTAAGAACATTTTATAGAATGGAAGCAAAATTTTGTCATTAGCAAACAATTTGAACCACAAATCTGAAGTGACAGGAGCTTTCACAGCAGAATCAATACTTAACGCTACAAACAGTTTCAATTTTAAAAAGGAAAGCAGAATGTGTCCTACCAGAGGTTGTGCCAAGTGGTCTTATCAGCACTAAACTTTTCTGGGGCAGAGGCGATTTGACAGGCACTTGACAAAGCAACCGACAGAAACGATTGACCATCCGAGCCATTTCCAGAGGTTAGAGGTTAGAGATGTTAGAAGACAGACAAGTGTGTGGACGGCTGGACGAAGTCTGATGTGGACTGATGCCTCTCTGAGCGTCTCTTAATACACTATTGCAAATGAATCTCTGTACTGCCAGGGATCAAAGTGTGCTACCACTGATAAAGAGTTCAGGGAGCATGTAGGTCAAGATAATATATAAATAGAAATTGGAGTCTGGCGAAAATTAGTGGTTGATTGTTCACTCAGCAGAATCTTACGACACGACTGCATTTGTTTCCTTAATGAACAATAGTTTCTTTGCCAGCTTACTTTGACATCATTTTCTATGTAGTAGAGCTTCAGTATATATACAGTACAAATTATGCATGTTAGTTGGCATTATTCAACTGACAAATGCTCTGATGCCAGTGGGATGGTTTGGATTCGCTGAAAAGCATACCAACACACATATTTAAGTCAACCATTCTTTTTATAAATCTGTGTCAATCGTGCATACTCCCACATTTACATAGAAATATAGAATAATATAACCATTGTCACCATACTGTATGCAGTCACAGATGCACACCAACACAGCGAATACTACGCTTGGATCTATCCATCTGAACACCCTTATTTAGAGCTCATTTCATCCCACCAATGAACGATACGTTTGGTATTTCCATCCTTTCACAGAAAACTCCCAGCCCTGAACATTTTTTATTACTTAACCTAACGTTACATACCTTCCCCCCTCACACACACACACACACACACACACTCTCACAGGATGATTAAGACTTGACACTTCATTTTTAGTCCAAACAAGTCTCCCAGTTCACTGTGGCGTGGCTGTTTTTTAACGGGATAATGAAGTTTGTAAAATGAACACATAAAAATGAAATGAATGAATGAAAACACTTCATAAAGCCTCTGAAAAGTTATTTGCCTCGTGAGTTTATAAAAACACATTGAACAATGTTGACAGTTTTCAACATACATGTTTACATCAGAAAACGGACCTACTATGAAGCTTAAAGGGGCAAGACGGTGGATAAAATGTAAAATGAAAAAATAAATTAAAACATTTTCATGATATTCTCGAACAGTTGGTTTTGAAAGGAGATGTGAAATTCTCCTGAAGTATGATGCTAAGGCTTCCATAGTGATTAGAACCTTTGGGACTCTTGATGTCACATAACAGGGTTCTCTTTTCGTATGGAGCTTAAGGCACATGACAGACGGGTGAGAGGTAAAGTGAAATCCCAAGATGGCTGCCAGTAGGGAATCAGCTCTTTGCCTGCTTCCGTTTCTGGATGAGTTCCGCCAGCAACTTAAAACGAATCATACATTCCTCCTGAAACAATGAAAAGGCACACTGGTTAAGCACAAGCATTCAAAACAATTTAGAAAATGAAACAACCAGTAAATGGGGTTATGGGCCTTTGCATTATAAATACCACTATAATCTACTTGGAAATGACACAGAAGCACTCTCTTATATGTCTACTGAAAATGATTTATGGGACAGCACTCTAAGTTGCTCACATCCATTCTGTGACTGTAGTGATATACTGTAGTTTTGCCTGCTCAGGCAACGTCACCCACCTTGCTCTTTCCGGGCACCACTTTAGCAATCCTGTCCCAGCGCTCTGTGGTGCCGCGCGGGTACTGCTGCAGTGCTAGCTCCAGAAGCTTCTGCTGGTTCTGGGTCCACACATCCTCTGCGGCGGTGCTAGATTTTTCCTTCTGCGGTGCTGAGGCATTCGCCCTACTCTCCTCATCACTGTCCTCCTCCACTGCATTGGGGTCAAAGTCCCTCTGGCGTCGACTACGGCTAGACTTCTCTTCCCCAGCACCAGCACCACCCCCACCCCCTGCGCTGGCGGCGGTCTTCTTCGCCCTCCTCCTAAGGCTCTTGCTCTCTGTTTCCTCCCCGCTGCCCGGCTCTGCTGGCTGCTCCTGGGCTTCCACTGGAGGCTCCTCCTCACGCTGGGTCATTAGACTGTCCGGTACGGCTCCTGCTTTGGACACTTTCCCAGCTCCAGAGCCTCCCTTCAGATCAGAGAGCTTCACCAGCCCTGAGGAGCAAGATTCACACATCATACAGTACTTCAGGAGAATTTCTAAAGTATATCATGAAAATGTTTCAATTTATATTTTCATTCTACATTAAAGCAAGCAACCCGATTATAAAATGGTGAGACTCAAAGCACTCATGTACTGTGATTGTACAGTGGTGCACAGTGGTGTTTCAATAATCTTACCTGGGGTGGTGGTGATATTGTCTTTCACTTGTTTGACCTTTGAAGTCACCTAACAGGGATGATAACTGGGTTAGATCGATTTTATGGCATGAGCCGACACATAAAACTTATTGCACAAGTTTAACCTTATATTCCCATCCCTGTAACTCTACGCATCATTGACACTTGATACTGCAGCTCTACACAACTCACACACAATCAAAGGTATATTAATATAAACTGATGTCGGGAAGTTATAATATGTGAATGTGCTATATGATGCCAGTCAGCCAGAGAAAAACAGTCACACTTTTAAATGCATGTTCAAAGCTGCACCACACCACTTTAATCATAGGTCTTATTATATGCGTTTTGGAGACCACACACACACGCACACACACACACACACACACACACACACACACACCTCTGCCACAGATCTGCCCAGCTCATGGGCAATCTTCTCCCAGCGCCCTGGAGTGCCCCCTGGGAACTTCACCATGCACTTGCTGAGCTGGCTCAGATCCTCCTCTGTCCACTCAGGGACCTATAGGGCAAAAACATCCAACATGGAAGACAATGAGCACAGTTACAGTTACATGCAGGGACAATTACGGTTTAGCGATATTCGGTTTGTGTGCACAAATCCTGTGAACTCCTCAGTCTGATTGAAATGAATGAAATTTGGTGTTCCGGTATCTGGTGTAAACCGAATATCTCTAGTATTCTGTTTAAAATGGGAATAATCCCTATATGTACGTAACTGTGCTCAATCATACACAAGTCCTGCACTGCCATCAATAAGCAGAAGATAAGTCAGGTACTGTGGGATATGAAGTCAAGTGAAAGGAGTGAAAGGGGAGAAGGGGGAACATACTTTCTTTTTCTGAGATTTCTTATCCTCCAGCCAGTCATCCATCTGGTCTTCTATGTCTTCAATGGACGTTCCCTGATCATAAGGGGCTGCATAGCTTGGATCAGAGACACTGGGCTCATAGACAGGGAACTCAATCTTGGGCTTTTTCACTTTGGGCCGCTTCTCCTCTACAGAAAAAAGCACATTATAAATACATATATTTATTTAATTTGATATTTGGTGTACATATATACAGTGTATATACTGTATACACCGACATGTTTTTGTCCTTTTCAAGATAAAACTTTGTCATATTGTTATGGGAGCTCCATGCGCCCTCTATAGTTTAAAATGAGGTAGCACAATTTCAGTGCAACAATGTTTTCTGGGGATTTTAGAACATCTACATCATTTGCCTGCCTGCATCAATGTAGTGCCTCTGCTTAATACTATATTACATTACAGTACTACATCTGGCTGCTCTGAGAAGATTCTGCCAACTAGAAAAATCAACAAACAGACTGAAAGTGCAAGTGTTGAGTTGGAAAGAGTCAAAGCCAGACCATAACATGATTTGAGTTGCAACAACTAAACGTTTGCATTTGACTGAAAAGCAGATCCAATAATTCCTCAGACAAAGTGCCCAGCCATCAGGACATAAGCATATCCCTCATGAGGCTCCAGTAAAAGATTTTGGCAGGCCAGAGCTGCACATCATTGCCAGTCAGGGATGATAATCCAGGGCAGACCTACAGTAATGTTCCACCATGTATAAACCTCAGTCCAGTGTTTAACGCAAGCTAAGAAAAATAAAACCGTGCATTGACCTCAATGTTGTTCTAACCTCACCCATGCATTAACCTCAGTTTACTAAACATTAAAACACAATCAGATCTCAACAGAAAGTACAATGATGTAGAGAAATGAATTCCCCTATATTGCCCTCACGGATGTAATCAACTTATAAAGACATTTTGCAAAATGGTTGCATTAACCTCATATAATCTGGAAATTACTCATGAGCACAGCACTCAAATCCATGATGCTGCTAGTAATGTATGGAACTTCCCTGTTCTGCCTCCTACCCCCTAACCAGTGTTGTAATTCCGTTACTGTAATAATAACGGAACACATTACAGTTCAAATTTAGGCAACACCATAACAGTTACTAGACTGCAGTAACATTCGTTAGTGTTACCCACGATTTTGTTCAGTGAAATGTAGATAAACAAATTCATTCATGTAAATAAGTGAGTAACATGAATTGATGTTAAAACCGTGCTGATTTGATTTGGCGAATGCGTGCCTAAACTGGTTGCTGTCGAGATCTATTGATACAGTGAGAGATGGAAAAGAGCGAAGTCATGGAGACCATCGGCACATTCATCAACTGGAAAAATTAGTTCAGTATATCTACAAAATTTCTCTCACAACAATTCTCAACGTATGAATAACAGGGAGTATTTCCACTCACTTTGCTGTGCCTCCTGGGTAGCCAAGGCCTCAGCTTCTTCCTGCTGTTTGATCTTCATTTCTTGATAGTCTTGGTAATACTGTTTCAACTCCTGAATGACCTGTGGGAGGGACTTGATGGAGAGGTACAGCCAGATGCTCAGTTTGAGCGGCAGAATGTCGTGCCACTGTGGTTTGTCACAGGACCTGATCAGTTCACCGGAAAGGAAGGAATATGGTTCAGTATTTGCTGATGATTCAGTAATAACAAACTGCACAATCTCAATCTGGGTTTCTTACCGCTCCTGGCCAGCACTCTTGACTTCGTCCATGCCCTTCATCTTCTTCTTCTTCTCCTTCTTCTTTTTGCTCAGAAATTCATCCTGAAAGCACGGGCAGCAATTAAATATCATCTGACTAAACTAAACAAAAAACAACTAAAATCTGCACTCCCGGTGTTTGAGGGAAAGCAAAATAGTCAAATTCGAAAGTGCTCCTGAATACTGTTGGAATTGGTGTGCGGAGGCATTTAGATCTTTGCATTTCATTCCTTTTCCCCACATTAGCATCTAGTAGACATGAAAACAAAGGGCCATGCCCATTTCCATAGTCATGTGAACTACAGTACTACTCACCAGTTGCTTCTCCAAATATATAGACCAGATGACTGCATAGTGGCAAACAGTCAAAATGAGGAAGAGGAGGAAGCCTAGCTCCGCATTGCTCATCTTCCTCACCCGCCGGTAGTAATAGACCGGCTGTCTCCAATCAGGGAGTCCATTAACCAGAATGTCATCGTACCTGTTGATGGGAATCAGGCGAGATCACAATTACCCACTTTATAAACCTCTCAGAGAGCAGGGAAGAGTATTAATTGCAAATAAAGTGATGTGGTGCATTAATAGTCTACTATTAATTGCTATCAACAGCAGACAGGCATACACAAAAAAAAATCATTGAATGCATGGAGCTGGCGCATACAGTAATGTTGAGGACGACCTTGTGGTTTTGCACTCACTATTCAACTCGTATGTTTCTTCAACAGCAATACTTATCAGCTAAACAGCACTGTGTACACAGTAGATACTACAATAGCTGCTAGGCTGTTTGGTTTAGGAAAGATCTCAATTATTGTGTGAACTGTTCAATGACTACACTCAATCACATCTGGTGTCAGGACCTTGGTAGACCTTGGTCTTCGTTTGGTAGAGGCTGAAAATGTGTAGGAGTCTCTTGGACCATATGAGGTATTCTAGACTGCAGGGACTCACCTCTGTCTCCTTTCTTCATCTTTCAGGACCTCATAAATTCCCACAAGCTGTAGAGTAATTGTGATTAAACAATTGAGTTGTGGTCTCAGTAGGCTATTCTCCAAACAAACAAACAAAAAACATGCATATGTATGTAAGCATCAAAATGAGGCAGCATAATGCCTTCAAATGTTTACAATAGCGGCATAGGATGGTAAATCTTGAAATGACAGAAAGACTAACAAAATAGTCTATGATTATAACAAAGGTGAAAGGGATTTCAGATTGCATGATTTACCTGTCTGAATTGTTCTTCTGCATTTTCATCTTTGTTCCTGTCTGGATGAAGGACAAGAGAAAGCCTACGGTAAGCCTTCCTGATATCCGCGGAGGATGCATCCTTGATGGAACAGAGGAAAAGTGTGTGATTAAAATGGAAATAGGGGAATGTTGGCTGAATGCACAGGACAATAATGAGTGTCCGTCCAGACCTTTCCTCTCCACCACTGCAACATCACTGGTGCCACCTAGTGTACTATTTAGCTTTAGCTCTAAAGTTAACGTGATCAATTCAGTAGACTATGTATCACTGGACTAAGAGCCATGTCAATTGATACTGTCAGGTCAGACAATGAGCAAAGTCTGCGACATCAGAAAAGTCTCCGACATCAGCTATCCAGACATCTTATAAGAATGGCTATATCCTTGCATCAAAATAAAGTCGGCTGACATTACATTTTAGCCGGTAACGTTAGAGCAGTTCCCTAGGCCTCAACTTTCCTCAACAAAACAAAACAAAAAGCTGTTCGTAACGTTAACCTTTCCCTTTCGCTCATAGGGATGTTTCTGCTGTGCTTATCAGAGCAGTCTAATGTAAGGTTAACGTTAGACCAATAAAGACACGTCGGTGGAAAGCACTGCTCTGAGCTTTGCCACATATGTTACATTTGCTCTAGCTTGGAACACTAAGTAGCCAGTCAATCGAATGTAACGTTAGACTGTGTTGAATTGCAGGCCACAGCCGTATGTCTCCACAAGGAAATTCCCTAAAAACCAACACAACACATCTACTAGTGTCTTGAAATCTAATGATTCTTATTAAAAGAGCATTAAAACAACAAAGTTGGCTAAGCGTATTCCATTAGAGATCAATGGTCCTGAGACGAAGAGGATAGCCTTCTGTTGAGCGAAAGGATTAGGAAAACATAGTCCATGCTAGGTCAGAGACACGCGTAAACTCCACAAAGCACAATGTAACGAAGGTATACGAGGTCTATACATTACCTGAGTCACAGACAAGAATTCATAAAATGTTTGCGGTATTTCTTCAACGAGATCGAATAGTTCCAGGTCTGCATCCCAAGCAAGTGTGGGGATTGGTTTCTCGACAGAAAGGCAGAAAAGTAAAGCACATACTGTGACCAATGATGAGGTCATTCTTACTGGTTTTCCTATTATTTATAAAACCCTGGTATTCTAGAAACCACCAACAAGGCTGATATATCTGATTCTTCTACTAGGCCTACAAGCCAAGGCATACTCGTTTCCTTTCGAAGTCGAACGTGGCTACCCTACCGCTTCCCCATTGCTCTTAAAGGGGACGTTGCCAAAGCTTCTGCTGAGGATTTCATCTCAGTCAGTGCATTTCAGTAAACTGCCACAGAGCGTCGCTGCATATAACAATTCCACAATTCCTTGGTCAAAGCCAAACTATCCAAAAAAGAATGTGGGGTTGTTCGCCTCATGGTGGTCACTATACATCATAAAAGTCCCTAATACAAATCGTCAACTGATAAGTAGTCTACAGCAGATGCAACTGAGTAACATTATGTCCTAGTAGGTCTATGGTTGAGACCATGAAAGATGAAAAAACATAGGATAATGACTGTCAACATGACTTTGTTTTGTATTCCTTTGGTTGGCTCTCTATAAATGTTGTCACTACTGTAATGGTCTAGCCATTTCATAAATGTGCACTCAGCCTCGGTCAAAGCGCAAAGCAGTGTTAATTAAATAGCCTGTAGGCCTGGGTTCAGGGATTCATTCAAGCTTATTCACCATCACTGATATTATATTATAATATAGAACAGAACAACTGAATATTCTTGTATGGTTCCTTTGAAAAAAGTACTTAAATTGTGATTGAACACGCATAGTGCATCCAATGACGCGTTCACGGTACCTTTGCGTAATGGGGGATTCCAAAGACGTGAGGCCTCATTGCAGAAAATGACTGCGCGTGTTAGATTAATAAATAAAATAAATTTGACAAATATAAGACAATACCAGGCAAATATATTTTTAAGTTATTTAGCAAACTGACTAAATAATATTTATTATTTTCAAAGAAAATAGACGACACGGACGGCTTTGCCAGCATCGCAAATCACCTAGACCCATGCAGGGAACCTTTTGTAAATCTTTGGTTTATACATGCCTGAACAAACAGGCAACTTGCTCTGTTGTCCCTTATTTTCTCAGGGTCATCCAAAGGCCAAAGATCAACAATATGGAATCTGATCAATATAATTTAGTTAGCTCTTTAAAATAATACTTGCGTATTAAAAGTTTTTTAATGGGGATGATTCAAAATTTCTACCATCAAAAATCAGCTGGTATTCTCAGGATATGTGGACTTACCTGAAGAAAAGAATAACACCGTTGAGTTTTCATGGTAAAATTAGAACTTTTACATGATTAGTTTAAAACGTAGCCTTGGGCCTGTAATTGGCATTCTTTGAGGATTTTTTTTATCTGCATATCTGGGTAAGATAGACTACTTAATTTAGGGTAGACAGAGATGTCTTCATGGAACTATAAGGGTGCATAACCTCGAGAGCGAAAGCATGAATGTTTACAGAAGTTATCGAACAAGATTTATATCAACAATCAACTCCAAAAAGGAAAAAAAAATCCAATGAGGCTTAATTAAATATCTCGTACTAAATACCCTAGCGCATTTTTGTAAACCCATGCATGCGCATCCGCTAAAACCTCACCTGAGAACGGACTGTGATGTTCGACCGAATGTGGACAAGTATGCAGCCAGTAGGCTACATTGTGCACAGATCCAATGTCACATAATTGATGGATTTTATCAATATATTTTAAGTATAGGGGCTCGATATTTAGTTTAATTTCTTTTTCAACACACTGCCATACCTGGAGTGGGCTATGAAGAGCTAAACCTGTTATTCTCTGTCCGATTATTAAATTAAGGCCGATGATTAGCCTACATTAAGCAGAAAACAGCTGTGTAATCTTTACCCTTCATTGCCCATTTATATTGAATTATTCCATGAGACATCAAATACTCCAAAGGAGCAGCAGGTTCGTTCACCCTATCTAGCTTTATTAGTTCGTCACGAACCTCTCATATTCGAGAGTTTAAATTAACAGTTTAATGTTTAAGACTATAAACACGTAACTACTTATGAATTTGTACCTATGATTATTTTGAAATTAAGGTTTATGATGATAACCTACTAAAGAAACATGTCAATCAAGTGCAGGCTCAAGATGCAATAGGTTACAGATTAGACTAGACTACAGCTGATTGAAACGGCAATGCAAAGTCTGTGCGAGGAGACTCAAAGAGATAAAGGCCGATTATTTCTGTGAAGCTGACTGAAGAAGGCCTTAAAAGTTTGTGTCTTAGGTCAGCCTTTTAAAATTATGAGTAGTCTGTTAATTATGGTTAACGTTTGCCTGACATCTTGTAGCCTAAATATGACTGAATTGAATTTGTTAAGGCCTGTTGTGAGATTGCAATGCATTGCATATGTTTTGAAAAAATATATCACTGGATTTCTCCCTAGTTCGGTCTAACCCTTGTTGTCGAAAAACTTTTTCTTGTGTAGCTTATTGAGTCGGCCATAATGTTCATATCTACATACATCCATAACTTTGTTGCATGGTCACCGAATATTTTATATTCCTTGAGCATAGCAACTAAGACAGCCTATAACATATTAGAATATAACACTTGTTATATCCATATTCATTATTTTTGTCTTATTTGAATAAGTGAATGATATTCTGTCGCTTTGTCTCGGATAGACACATTTTCCGGTTTTAAATGGATAGGCCTACAAGTTTATAAGAGCTGTTTATAAAATGTTGATGGCGGTTCAGTTTAAGCCATTCTGCTGTAGAATTTGTCTGCTTTCAAGAGTAGGCCTAGGCCTATAGGCCACACAGCCATATTCGCCTATTCATCATTTAAACACAAAGAATTTAAAGGTTGCAAGGTTGTGTCGTTTCAATTCACAAGAGAGAAACATCTCTATAGGTAGGCTATGTGTTTAAAGGACCAATCCGTAGCATATAGCTCATTTGCAACGACTTAAAGTTTGTACCATTGACGTGGTTCTACCGGTAACACTGTCATCAGCCAGGTTTAGCTAATCGTGGGGAAAACGTTTGAGTTTAAAACGCTGTTTAAGACCAAAATTTCGTGCGGGCTCTGCTGTGATCCTTTGTTTTAATCGCAACACGCTCTTGCGTATGACGTCAGGGAACCTCCTTGACTTGCAACATTGTTGCAGACAGCCCCTTCCCAGCACGCTACAAGTAGCCTGGTCTGTGCGGTCATTCACCACTGAAAGCTACCATCACACACATTTAGATAATTTCATGTACGTTTTCAGAGAAGTGGGCGTCCTAAGTGTTTGCTTTGGCAGTAGCATTTAAAAGAAGGATAGAAGGATAAAGCCTTTTATGTAAAATACCCTCACATATCAGCACATAGAGCCTACTTCCTCACGACCACAAAAAATATGACTGGCTGTGCTTGTGACAGGCTACGTCTAGCATAAACTGGTTCAGTGAGATATGTTAATAACTGTACTAGATATTTTGGCTCTTGGAGCAATGATAGCTGTAATCACATTTTTTACAGGTGATGATAGCAAGGCCATTATACATCTAAAAAGCCTAAATCAATGAAGCTCTTTTATTGGACTATCCTAATAAAGCTATGGCCAAGTGCTGTTCTGTGGGTGCAAGATGAGTCTTTCAAAACTTAGATAGGCTTAGATTAATCCATTTGTTCTTTAGCTGGATGGTCGCCTGGTGGGTGTCTGATGAAAAGGTCTATATAGGGCAAAATTAACAATAAAAAAAGACCTAAAAAGTGATGTCAAGTGCGCGTCATTTCCACATAGGCCAACATACCTTTTCCATACGACTAATCCAGCTACGCTTCACATAGAGGTGGCTGTTTTACAGACAGTGAAAGGCGAGGTGCTTCTTTTCTGACATACCACAACTTGAATTGATTGAATTAAGTTTGGCCGTGGGAATCAGCTAAGCCTCTCTTCAAAACGCGCAACTTATGCGTGGCTGTAAAAAGTGTTTATTCTAAGGCTCATTTAAAGAAAAAAGAAAAAAATCACTCACTGTTCTTCTTAGTTAGCATGTGGCCTCAGTTTGTTAGGCAAAAGTAACATAATTTTGTGAAGTAGGCTACACTTAAGATATAGGAGACTACTAAAAATAATTAATTATACAGACTAACTTAGAAAGCAAATGTCCACATAATACACATGACAAGGATAACTGAAAAGTCATTTTCATTTGGACGGTCTACTTGGGGTGTGTGTGTGTGGGGGGTGTTATTTAGATGACTATACATAAAGTCAGAGTTATTCAGATGATTATACATAAAGGCTAACGTTACATTTATGCCGGTCTGCGCATTCAACTTTGAGAGTCAAGACAATAAAGGGGTGAAAACGGCTCAAACTGCGCTATTAATGTTGCCCACTCGATTTGTTATCTGGCTGACCCTTGGCGTTGGTAAAGTAGGAAACACAGGTACATCTTATGTCTGTCCTGCCACTGATTGACGCCCAAGGTGCCGGAGGAGAGACAACCGAAGACAAAGGGGACCCTCCTCTGAGGTCGGGGTATTGATGATCTCCTACACACCGCTTCTAATTCCCAGGCTACCCTCAGGAATGGGACCACGTGACAGCGCGGGGCGGTCGAACTACAAGCCATTTTGGGGACGGTGTCAGTTTCCACTGAACCATCAGACACGGCATTTTTTAAACCGCTGAATTGGGGAATAGGCTACAACAGTTCGATAAGGGAATTGAAATAATTGCTTTAGTGATCAAATCATTCCGTCACCTTGAATGTTTAAGGCTTACCGTGGCGCGTAGAAAGCAATTGCGTAACTACAATGAACTCGACGGTGGTGCGTTAGAGCTCTTGCAATTGACAGCGTCTGCAGCTCAATCCAAGATGGCCGCTTTGGTTGCATTCATTTTTTTCTGATCTACTTTCAAGTTTCATTGTCTGTAAGTCTTGTGTGTGTACCAGCTTGGATAAACCTGGTAAGTACTACTGAATTGGCCTACAAATTCTGCCCGGCGAGCGATAGTGTGATATAGGCTATTGAAATATTTGTGCCGCTATCGGGAGTAGCTGTTGTTGACTGCTTGGTTGATGCGAACATGCTCTTTGCTCTATACAGAATTGTGTAAAATGTTTCTGTCTTTGTTATATGTCATCATCATGCGCTCAAAACTAACACCGCAATGACATGCCGATCTTACTGAAAGTACTCTAATATTTTTTATTATTTTAATGTTTTTTTTCTGGACATGTGAAGAGTGCGCAGGTTGAGGAACGCCAATAGAGGAATGGGTTAGATCAAAGGATGGGTGACATTTTAACAGTTATTTAAGTCCTACCACTTGTAATAATGAGTTGATATTATAGGAATGGGAACTGTTGGTGATGTAGTGATGGACAAAATTGACAGCTGGAGATTTGATTGTTCCTTTAGGATTTTATGAACTTACGTTCGTAACCAGTGATTTCTCTTGACATGTGAATGCAGTAGGAAGTATAGTTTTGAATAGAGCAGATTTGAAATAGAATGTCTTAATGAACCCATTCACCTAGGACGTCTAGTAGAGATTATTTACATGTCCCTATATGTTATGTTTGCTCGTTTTATGACGCTTTTGCCTCTTCTGCATTATGTGTACCGAGAAGATTGTGTCCTCTGCATAGGCAAATGTGATAACTCAGCCTATCATGCCATTACGTCTCCCCTTAAATCGTTTTAGAGTGTGTGCTATCCTTTTGGCTTTATTCATAATTTATTTTATTTTATTTTATTTTTATTTTTGAGAGAGAGACGAGTTTGGACCTGTGAATGGTTGATATGCAATGACGCTCCTTGTCAAAAACTCCGTTTAAAAAATGTGCGAAAAATTTGGATTAAGATGCGGACGCTCTCCGGCCAATAAACACGCAAAAACAAACAAACAAAAATATAAAGATTGTCTTATCCTGGTTATCGGCGTACATCTATGTTAAAAAAATGTGTACCCTTGTCAGACCACTTAACGTTAGTTGTTATGATTCTTTCAATAGGATGTCGGGGGGCATAAATTTGTGCTCTAATCAGCTGAAGCATATGCAGGTCCTATAGTTCATTACAGCCTTTCTAGTCGTCCCACGAAACACTGGCTATACTGTAGCCTACAGCTTGCATCCTATACTGTAGCCGTAAAGAAACATTTAAGTGTCATTAGACTTAGCCTAACAAAGACATTACCTGTCTGTTTGTTCCAATCAACATGGGGATAGGCTATAGGCTGATCTCAAGAAATCGGCCTGTCTTTGTTTAGCTGTAGTGGTCGCATAATTTGTTGAATGTAAGGGAGTTGCAGTAGTCATTGGTAAGACAAACAGCATGTTAATGACATCTTATTTCTCTTCTTAGCAAGGCGATAATGAGTTGTCACTTGTCACACACTTGGAAAGGGAGCCAGATGTTCGTCTCCAACTGTGTGTGTAATCAGTGGGAGATTAATCAACCTAATATGAATGCAATCACTTGCACTTGTTATGGCTTGTAACATATTTAGGGATATATGGTAGAGTCTGCAGCACTCCTTTGAACCTGTGGCATGGTTTGGCGCCAGCGGCGTTTTTCTCCTGTAGAATAGACTAACCTACAGCCCAGTAGCGGCCGTGCAACTACAATCAAACCTTTTCCTGTTGCTTTTCTCTATTCAAACTGCGCGATGCTCTCAAACGGCAGTTACTTAAAGATGTGCGATGGACCGGTCTTGGAGGAAAAAAAAAAAAAAATCTCCAGGCCTATCTGTACGGAAGAAAGGGTCCGAGAAAGCGTTGTTCCAACTTAGGATCAATTGCCCCCCTCCCCCCTCTAAAACTAGTTTACAAAGACAGTGTGGCCAACGCAATAGACTAACACGAATTAAGTTTTGGGCTAATTTATTTATATAGGCTACCTGCGCCACACGTTTCAGCTCCGGAGTAGGCTACCCGATGGCCCCTGTTAGGCTACAAAGAGTACTACTTTCTCGAGAATCACTCATGGCTCAACATTGTAACATGGTTAGCTTTTTGATATTTCCTCCTTCCTGAGGGAAAACTAGGCAACTCGCTTAAGATCGTTATATTTAGGCTACTTAACTCCATTTTGGATTAAATCTGAACTCCGATACATTCTGACTGTCGAACAGATAATATAAATAATGTCTACGCATCATTAAATATAAAACAAACCCTCCGTTATAGGTTACTCGCAGACTCACGTGAACAAACTCGCGCATGAAACGGTCTGTCTGCCAAAATGGCAGCCATAGAGGTGCACGTCGAGTTTCTGAGAACCATTGCGCGTACCGCTAAAATTAAACTGCGAGAACATGGTATAGACGGCAGTATTTGTTGTCGCGTTGGTCTGCACGATTAATACAACGCTCATACTCCGGAAAGACGCACCCCTCAATTGGCATGATGCCAAATATCACCGGTTGCTATAGCAACTGTTAGGTGCTGGTATTTTGGCATCTACCCATAACTATCCTTACGATTGGTTCACCAAACCATATTTGTGCGCAATATGTCTGCTGACTCAATTGACTGATGATGGACGACTTGCGTAATGAATGTGTTCCGGTATATTTCCATCATTTCACTGTCCTGAGGTTTGGTGGTGTGTCTGTGTGTGCGTCTTACAGTAGGCTAGCCTATTGGTGCCCACTAAAAATTTATGATAACAAATTTTCCCCATTTTTCTCCATACAGTTAATACAGAGTTAATACTTGGCTCATTTTAATTTTAAGTTATTGTTTTTATACAGACGACCTCATAATTCCATGATGCATAGGACAACAAGAATTAAGATAACAGAGCTGAACCCCCACTTGATGTGTGTATTATGTGGAGGTTACTTCATAGATGCCACAACCATTGTTGAATGCCTACATTCCTGTAAGTTAATTTCCGTTGCCAGATTGCATTATAAAGTTACAAAACCGATTCATCATTCTATTTTGTCTTGAATAATTATGTCTGTGCCCCTAGTCTGCAAAATGTGCATCGTGAGGTATCTGGAGACGAGCAAGTACTGCCCTATTTGTGATGTTCAGGTCCACAAAACTAAACCTTTGCTGAATATAAGGTACAGTCTATCCTGTAGAGAATATAATCACACTTTAGTCTGGAGATTAGTGTGCATTATATGTAATTTGATATAAATATGTGCAATTGCAGATAAAACAAAGTAGAGGAGACAATAATTTTTTCCCTCCTATTTTAAAAGGTCAGACAAGACTCTTCAAGACATAGTCTATAAGTTGGTGCCAGGCCTTTTCAAAAGTAGGTTCATATTCAACATTAACATGCAACAAAGACTTTTGACATGGTTGTCTGGATGATAACTATCTCTCATGTCTTTTGTCAGATGAAATGAAACGGAGACGAGATTTCTACGCTGCACATCCTTCAGTTGATGGTAATCTAAGCGTTTCACTTGCCTGTGTCTACAGAGGTTAAGTTTTGTTGAGTGAGTGATTTATGTTTTGCTTGTTTGATTAATTGCTTGTAACCTCCCCTCCTATCTCAGCTGCAAATGGATCGAACGAAGACAGAGGAGAGGTGGCTGATGAGGACAAGAGAATAATTACAGATGAAGAGATTATCAGCCTTTCAATAGAATTCTTTGACCAAAACAAGTAAGGTTTTGAAACTTCCCAGTTGTTTTCTATGTCTGCTTGTGAGTGTCATTGCTTTAGACTTCAGTGCAAAATGTGCAAAAATATTGGCATGTAGGCATTTATTTAGTAGGAGGCTGACTGTCTATACTTTGTTTTGCTATCATTTACAGACAATCTGTGGAGGCTAAAAGTGCCACCAAAGAGGTGAAAAAAATTTGTTGAGACTATACAGGATAAAGACTATTTGTTTAGTTGGAAAATACCATACAGTCAATCTGACTGTAAGTGTTAATTTTGTATTCATTTGTTTATTATAGACTGTGAAAAGATACTTACAATGTCCAGCTGCAATGACGATCATGCACCTAAGGAAATTTTTGCGGAGTAAAATGGACATACCGTGCACCTTTCAGGTAGGAAAACTTCACTCAAAAATTAATTACTATTATTTATTTATTTATTTATTTTTACATTTTATGTTTATTTTAAATTATAATTATATATACTGTCTTCCAGTGAAATATCTTTTGATTACAATTGTAGGCCTATCTGTTGCATGAATTTGTGTAATGTTATAGCCTGCGCATGTTTTCTGTCTTACAGATCGATGTTATGTATGAAGATGAACCACTAAAAGATTATTACACATTAATGGACATTGCGTACATCTACACCTGGAGAAGGGTACGGAGTTAAATATTTCCAATGCACTTTTCCAATGGAAGCTTTTGGTCTTGAATTGATTGAGGTTGTAGATACTTATGGATACTATAAATCAGGGGATTCTCCAAGTTTTGATAGGCAAGGGCCAATTTAGGGGTTCAACATTGAAGTGAGGGCTGCCAAAGGGGCAGTGGCATCTCTAAAGTTTACATTTTTTGCAATAAATAAATTCCTGCTGAATACCACTAAACTGATATTCATTCAAAGCAAAGCACAGTTTTAACACTTTTACAGATATTATTATATGCCAATGCAGGCCACAATAAATGTTTCCCCGGGCCGTCATTGGCCCTCGGGCTGCACTTTCAGAATAGTGTTGTCTTCTTGTCTATAATATCATCTTATGGCACTTGAATGAATCTTCCAGAATGGACCACTCCCCTTGAAGTATCGAGTGCGGCCCAGCTGTAAGAAGATGAAGCTCAGCGGTCCCAGAGAGGAGCTGAGTGGTGGTAGCACCGGCAGTCGGCCCGAGGTGGAGAGTGATTCTGGCAGTGACAAACCCTGCAGCCCTGCAGCTGCCCGAGACCCTACCACCTCCACCACCTCCTCTGTCTTGCTAGCCAACCCCAGCAGCACTGCTGTCCCGTCAGGCCAGTCAGGCTCCTCACACACCTCCACTAATAACGGCTTGTCCTCCTCTGCCCCCTGCACCACCAACACCACCACCACCACTACCAGCAGCCCTGGCCTAGCAAACAGACAGCTCTCCCTGAACAGCAAAGCCTGCAAGCCCACGGCTGTGAATGGCTCACCCCCTCTGGGGTGACTTGACCAAAGACTGACCCCTGCTCTGTCCCTGTCCATGCCAACAGAGTTGATCTTTTTGTTTGTTTGTTTTTTGGGGGTAGAAGTGTTCATTTGTTAAAAAAAAAAGAGAAAAACCCAAACAGATATTTTTTGACATCATCACATGAAATGAATGTTTGATAATGTATGTTGGCCCAAAATAAAAACTGCGGTGATTCATAAAATCTGGTATTGTACAGTACCTGCACATATAGATTTTATTTTATTTTATTTTATTTTTTCATCTATTTGAAATTCTGACACTTCTGAGTTTCAAACAAGTGTGCTCTGAAGAATGTTTTACTTTTGTTTTAATTTTGGTCTAAACTTGATTTCTCATATTATAATTTATATTACATTATGACTGCCTTTAAAAAAAATCTGGGACTAGTTATTTCTTAAATTAGATTTTAAGTAGACAAGACATGGTTGCCCCTGAAGTTTTTAATGTAGTCTTATTATTGAGCTCAAAGACAGTATTATTTTTCACTCTTTGTGAGTAAGGAAGAGTTGTTCTCAATATTTTTTTTTGTTGTCATGAAATTGAATAGGATCCTTCAAGAGTGAGATTATTGGACATAGATTTTGATGTCATTGGAACATCATCAGGCCCAACATGGGAAAGTGGCCATGAAGGGGGTCAATGTATCATTTTGAGAAGATATATTTGTGTATACATTTATGAGGCAATTGCTCTGTCTCAGTGTTAAGTGTTTGCTGTCATGAATACTTGTACCCACACATTATTTGTTCAAATTATTGTACCATTTACCATTGCTGCATAGAGGAGGATGAAACTTGTATAAATAAACATTTTACATTTTATTATGAAATACTACTGTCAGTATGGTGATTAACATTTTCAGGGAACAATCTATCCAACAGGGGATGATCACTGTGTGAACCAAAGCTGCATGACTCTTGTATGCACGAATAAGAAAGAAGAGAGAATTTACAGTAACCAGACAAACACCTAGTTTGTGTTGTTTGACTCAATCGAAAGCAACATTAATTAAACCTACGGGTAATGTTTAATCTATTGATGGCTATGTACAGAGTAGGCCTCCGCAATGGTTGCCGTTGCTGCCACCTTTCAAGAAAGTTGTCTATGCGCAGGCCTACAGCGTTTCAATAAGCAGGTTAGTCCCAAACTCAAAGATCACGTTTCTCTTGTGTTACATTGCTCAATCTAATCTAGGCTTCATTGTAACGCTATGCTTTTGTTAATTTTGGCCTGAGAGTCATTGTTAAAGAGACTTTATTTTATTATTTATTCGAGGAACTTAATTTTGTCGCCTATCGATTTTTTTAAACCTTTTTGGGTGAGAAGCCTGTGTCGGTAGTTGTTACACTTTGAGATTATAGTATTTTAGTGATTATGGCTGTATGATCTTCAACCTGGCTCATATGTCTGTCGAACAATAAAAATAGTAGGTAGACTATTAAATTACATTTACAGATTTTTTTTAACAAATTGTATAGGCTACGCATAGCATTGGCCTGCACGGTAGCCTATATGGCACAGGCTCTGGTCTTAGGTCATTTTAATTAGACATTATACCCTGACATTAACATTCGACCATTGTTCAGGATATGTGAGACAGGTTGTAATTGTTTTTTCCTTCTTTATAAAAAGCTTGGCTAAATAGCCTACATTTTAAAGCAGGATTAGGCTGCTTCGCAATGCATGGCAGCCCAATCAGTTGAGCAAAGAAAACTAATTTATTGCCATTTATTGCATAAAAATAGCCTACCCCTAGCAAAATCCTGTTGTCAGAACAGATAAGGACTTTGCGAAGCTCCTCCATAAATTGTTCAATTGACCTCGGTCACGATTGTAGGGAGTAAACGTCAGTGCCGCCCGTTTACCGGAGTATCAGTGAATGATTAGGTTGTAATGCCCGTAAATGGGCTACAACAACCACAGAGACCTAACATCGAGGACATGGTAATCATGTTTAGGCCGCACCATCACATCGATATGTCAATTATTCAAATGGAAGAAAATATTGCCTAGTTATTTTTGAGTCGTAGACCAAGGAAAATATAACGATAAACCGGAATAATCCGTTTAAGGACAAAATCATTTTTAAAGAAAACTGTGGAAATAACCACCTAATTTACTATTGGCGACTCAACATTTTACAGTACAAGTATATACAAAGTAGGCTTGATGTAGCCTAGTCTTTTCGCTAAAAATGTTAGGCCTAGCCTACAACACAGTATCTGAATAAACCATAGGCTAGGCCTATAGAAATGTCAGTTTAGATTAGGCCTTAAATGTGGAACAACACTTAGTCAGTTGCTTGGGGTCAAATATATCACCTGTAAAATTAATGGCCTACATATTATTTTTTTCTGAAATTTCGGCTACTTAACTTTTCATATATCCTGTAAAGAGACGCGGATAAATAGACCGTCTAGTCTGGTACTTTCTATTTGTGCCTGGTGAGGTTATGGCGTCAGTTTACGCGCTGATTGACAGCGCTCCGGCTTGCATGGTCTACGGCTGTGGAGAGCTGGGGAAAAATTGTGACATGTCGCCCCCTGCCGGTAACCAACACACCTTGCATGTAGTAAAGGTTTCTTGCCATTCAGTAATAGGCCTAGCCTACTCTACTTTCCACCAGAGTGAACCTAAAAATGTTAAACCTTGTGTATAGTATGGGTCACCAGCATTTAGAAACCGCTATAGCCTGCATGTTGGGGGATCTGCATAATTCGGCTATAAATGTGCAAACTGTCTGGTCAGTATCATATGATATTATTTCATAATTGCATATCTTGCTCTATCAAAGCAATTCAGCAAGGTTCATGAAGCATTATATAATTATACATAAAAGCCTAGGCTACATTGATAAAATGATCATAGCATGTTCTACCCATTCACTTGAGATGCAATGCCTATGGCTATGTTATATAAGAGTCATTTAACTCAAAATACATTATTTATGCAATTATTTTGGGCAATATTGGAGGGTGGGGGGTGTACTATTGTACTAAATCCAAAGTGATAATATTTTGATCCTAATTAGCTGACATAGTGATGTATTTTCAGTGATATTCAAGTCAAGTCAAGAGGTGTTTATTTCAATATAGTTTTCTTATCTGTATATATACAGTATATATACAGATATGAAAACTGTTTCACCATGGATCAGGTTTTGTTACATTTAAACTAGATGAAAAGACAATGCAATGCAAAGCACACAAGAAGGTAAACATGAAGTGCAGTGACTATTGGTAGAGTGTAGCCTGGGAGTTCCCATGCTCCTTTGCATGCTCAATTTCTTTTAGTAGAGCGTTTGAAGACAGTCAAAATAGGACAGGGCATAAGTAGACATCCAGAGAGCAGCAGAGAAAGAAAAAGTGTAGGAGTTCATTCCTTGTTCTGTCGGCATCGTGTTCTGTTGCATCTGACTGGGGAACTGGGGAAAAAGCTCTTCCTCATTCTGGACATGCAGGCAGTTATGGTGATGGCAGTAGGGAGAAGAATGATTGCAATGGATATGTTGTGTCTTTCACAATGCTTGTGTTAGTGCAGCTAGTGTTGTAGATGTTAGAGAGGACGGGGAGAAAGGCCCCAGTGCTATTTTCTGCTGCCTTCTTGATACGCTGCAGGGCCTGTTGTTCTGCAGCAGTGCAGTTACCATACCTTGCTGTGATGGCACTCTCAATGGACCCTCTGTAAAAGCTAGGCAGGCTGTGAGAGGGGAGATGGGCTTTCCACAGTTTCAGCAGAGAGTAGAGACATTGCTGGGATTTCTTAGTGATATTTGTGGTGTTCTGAGTCCATGTGAGGTTGTCTGAGATGTGGACGCCCAACCTTATGCTCTGAACGATCTAGACTGGAAGGTTGTTTACAGACAGTGGAGTGTGCTTGCTTGGTGCTCGTCTGAAGTCAATGATCAGTTCCTTTGTCCACATTGAATAGCAGGTTGTTGTTAGTGCCCAAATGGCCCCAAAGAGTGGGATTGTACTGTAGGTCCACTGTATTGTGTGAAAAGAGGGGCATGTGTAGACTCACCAAATTCCCTCAAGGGATCAAATTGTAAACATGCTTAATGTTTAGTGCACAGTATATGCTTCATACACAAATGTGAACATATAGGCTGTATATTATATAAATTTTAAATTTAATTTTCGTAAGTGTGCATGCTTTATCTCTACACCAGTAAGATCCCAGTCACAGATTTATTTCACTGTACATATCCCTTACATGTACTTGCAGTCAGTTCATACTAAACCCATCCAGTGATGTCTTTGTGGTAGTGCTGGTAGAATTAACACTTTAGCTCAACTGATTAATCCAATATTCATTAAAATAACTTTTATCCTGATTGATATGGATTGATTGGTATGGTAAGTTCAATGACATGCTTTGTTCAAGTTTATAGACCTTGCAATGGAATGGACACAGTGAAACTGGCAAGACTGACGATAACATTCCTAGCCCCCAATAAGCGCTATGGATAAAACGTCTTCGCTACAGAAATGCAGTAGGTAAGTTCTCAATAAATATCATTGTGTTTTAGTTTGACAGGCGTAGGCTACTAATCCCATCCAGTGATGTCTTGTGGAGTGCTGTAGAATTAACACTTTTTGTTAATCCAAAATTAAAAAGCTTAGCCTGAATGATACGGATGAATAGTGTGGAAGTCATGACATCTTTATCAAGTTTATGCCTGATGAAGGACATGCTGAAAATTAAGCATAATATTATTTCCTCTATACTTTGAAAAATCGTCTGTATCTATGTATGTTACTAAAAATATCTTCAGTATCCTCAATAACCCCTAAAACAACAGTACTGTTCACAATTCTGGCAGAACTTTGGTCTACTGGACATTTCCAGGTTTACTATGGAGCCTGGAAAAGATTATAGATGAGGTCCAGCTATCTCTCTCATCACTAAACCTTGAACGACCTGATTTCAGATGTTTAACAATGGATGTTATTTTTTAGATTTGTGTCTCGTTTATGCTTGCTAGTAGAACTATATTTGCCATTATTCTCATTTGGCCATGAGAAATGTCGAGAAATTCAAGTTTAATGGTCAGGACACTTTAGATACTTTCTTAACCCCTGAATAACTAAACACCAAAGACCAGGCAGAGCAATATTTTGTTTTATTGAGGAGTGTCATGAGAATAGGGTGCATTACAGCACATGAACATGAAATTGACACCGGCTCCCACAACTGAATTCACAACCACGATGATGCAGAGACAACAATGGATTACAATGCTCCTACTCTCACCAGATTGATGATGCACAGCACCTTGTTATCATATACATGCTCCTCCTTAAATTAACTTCTACTAATGTCATCATAGGGGTATGGAGCAGTTTAAAGCTCCTATTTAATGTCGACTTACTGTAACCTTTTACAAATTTACACTGCATAGGGTTACAAATTCAGCTGCTAAAAATGCCTGTGAAGCTCATCTACTTGGCCTCCTAAAAATTATTTCACCTTTTAGTGACAAGATCTTAAGTCAAGGTTGAGCAGTTCAAATTCACGTATAAAGGCATTTTTTTTTTTTAACAAAGAACTTCTGGAAAATTCTATACACCTGACATGGCTCAAGGTTTCATTTTTCATCTACACCTCTATTTAAATAATGTCTTAATGGGTAGTGCAAGCATTAAAGTGTTCAACGTCCAATCGGTTACAAACACCAGCCAATGAACTCCAACAATTTAGGGTTCAACAATCCAACTTGAGACAGCCATTGACAGAAGCAGCAAAACAGGTACACACTGTTAAAGTAGAGACTAGTAGCGGGCAATGAACCCAGAGCAATTTAAGTTGATAAGTTAAAGGTTTGCTGGGTCATTTAGCTTAAGGAGAAACATTCAATGATAAATCACAAAGTTAACATATACTAGGTCTACATCAGAACAGCAGAGCAACCTCAATATTCTTTCGATATATATCCATTTTTAAAAAATAACATATTCAATCTTTTCTTTTTAAAAAAGAAATATAAAATTAAACAATTCAGAGTAAAAAAAAGGCACACCCCTCGCACAGTGTAAATATTTAGAACATCACTTAGCATATTTTTAGGATTGCTTAGAATTGCAAATTAAAATGCCGAGGAAAACAAATACATCCACATACTTCACTTTACACTATGCCAAGACTACACCATATTACAGCTATGAGGAGAGATACACAAACATATCCTGTTGTTTTAGGCAACATTCTCTCATTCTTTGATGTGCTGCAATGTTTGACAAAGTATCAGAATTCCTTGAAAAGTTTTGCCTCCTCCTTCAGAGAATGGCATACTAACTAACACTTGTTCTTATATTAAAACAAAGAAATGTAAAAATATATACTGTATTGTACGCTTTATAAAACAAAACACAAGCAAACAAACAAAAAAAACAACAGAAAAGACAACAGACCGGATCTCTTTGACTCTCTACACTAATAGTGGGTTTTATGCCAATGTGGTATGTGGTCTACAACTCTATCAACTACATGTAGTACTACTATTGCGTTTCTCTTTGTTATTTTCTGCAACCAGTTTCATTTGCATAACATTTTGGTGCATTAGAATAAGTGCAAAGTATAACATTGCCATTTTTGGAGTCCATTTTAAATGGGCAAATCCATAAAATTTACACTCTGAGTGTAAGCCCTCATACAGAGAAGGAGTTTAATCTGACAATGTGAATGTCTTCCTCTTAGATTCCCTTCTTTCCTCTTCCCAAATATAAAGTAAACCAAAACACTTACAAAACAAAACAAATGAATATCACATTTCAGTTCCACAGGCAAAGAGCAACATGCTTTTTCATTTAGTTACACCATCTCAGCAATATATTTTTAAAAAGTAAATAAATAGAACTTAATAGAAAGCAGCTTTGACAATGCCAGTGGGTATGTAAAATACAGTAGAACTCACAAGAACATCACTCAACTTCCCACTCAACAATATCTAACATACAGGTATATATTTGACACATAACTACATTACATTTTCCCACCCTTATTATTTAAAGAAGAAATAATAATAATAATAATAATAATAATAATAATAATAAAACCAAAATGTAAACGGCCCTGGGCGAAGAGAGAGCCCAAGGGGATGGTTGTCTGCCAGTTCAGGTTCCGGTTCCGAGGCAGGAGCTCTGTCTGTCGCTGGACTTGTGCTGTCCCCCATCCAGCCCTGCTGAATACCACTCACAGTTCTAGCTCACGCCAGTTAGGACATGATGGTGGTGATGAAGTCGTAGAACCTTTTGGAGTATTGCTCAGGGTTGACCGTTGAAATCTCTGCTCCAGACTGTATTTGAGAGAGATCAGCACAAATGA
This sequence comes from Sardinella longiceps, assembly GCA_027497455.2. Lineage (NCBI taxonomy): Eukaryota > Metazoa > Chordata > Actinopteri > Clupeiformes > Clupeidae > Sardinella > Sardinella longiceps. The sequence goes on from JAODXP020000034.1 coordinate 10,008,878, forward strand.
GGATTGTGTTTTTCTTTTTTATAACCACCAGATGGAACTTTTTCAGCTAAGATTTTCAATGAATACTGTATACTACTGCCTCCCGTCAACTACATCCCTGGTATAATATCTCAAAAGTTACTTACACCAGTCTATTTAAAGAAATGTTGTGTTCATTAATGACAAGAGTGCCAGATTACCAAAATAGCTCCTTTTCTGTGTCAAAATCGCATTACAAGTAAGCATTTCATGACACTAATTTGCAATCTAAGACCACAAGAAACAGATCTGTGTTTATGAGCCTCTGCTGTCTTCACTTCAGACGAAGCTATCAAGCTGAGGATCATGCTGGCTGGTTTGATGTGAAAATCACTAGCACTGATACCTACCCCATGCTTCACTGTTTTGGCTGCGTGAGCGGCTTTCTTCTTTGCATCATAGGGTGTTAGAATGTCAATCACTCCCATGAAGTAGACCTCTCGTTTAGGAGCATCTGGTACAAAGACAGAAAACCTTTTGTAAACATGATCTGTCTTTCTAGAAATTAGACACACACTACAACATTTTTTGAGTCATTTGAGTCTGTTGCTTCCACCTGCTTCCAAATCTTTGTTCTACACAACAAACCCAAATTTTCCCAAATGTCCTGTATGCAAAATGGAATCATCAAGCAATGATAAGTAAATACTTCATGACTTTATTTGCAAAAATTCCAATATGTGAATGACATGATGCATCAACCTACTCTGACATCTAAAGACAACTTTAATATTCACTTTACCTCACTAAATCATGAATTAATGACAATTTTTCAAAGTTATGGTTGATAAATGTTGGCCTGGTTTTCACGCAGGCCCTTCGTGCATCTTCGTTCAACTTCGTGAGCTCGCACGAGGGTCTGGGCGCGGCTTGTTGAGCCCGAAATCTTAAATTACCCTATACTCGAGCCCACCTCTATGCCATAGATCCAATCACAATCGTGGGGCGGGGTGTTAACCATAGTCCTCTATATAATTCTGTGGTGTTAACAGGTATGACGTAGCATAGAAGTAGTAGTCACGTAGAAGTAGTGCGTGACACGCACATTGAATTTTCCAATCAGGTTCGAGATTTTTTTTAATACACCCCCCGCCCCGTCACAGCAGAAAACAGCTAGGCAACCGACAAAATTCCAGATGGATGAGAAACATCCATCTGCGTGAGAACCAGGTTAGATAAATGTCTGAAAAGCTCTAAAACTTAAACCATATCAGGCAATTTGAGAAATGTAAGTAAGTTAAAGGATGTGCACTTAGCTAAGTCTTGGACTTAGGGTTAGGTTAATAAGCACAATGAGTCACTGCATTTTCAAGGAGTGCCAATGCTGGAGATGAAACGCAAACGACTCCCAAAACTGAGCAGGAATTTACTCACTGTCATGACTCCGGATGGCGTACACGTCAATGGTGGGGTCGAACTCGCCGGGCCCAAGCGGCTTGGTGCTGTCCAGGGTGTTGCTGGGGCTGTCGGGAGGGGTGCCTGTGGCTCCTCCGTCACTCTCAGCCCCTTCCTCTTCTCCAGCGTCGTTGTCCTCGCTTTCTTCCTCTGGCTGCTCCTGTTCTCCACGCTCGACGTCATGGATGCCCACCAGCAAGCTGTAGTCCATCAGCTTCAGCTGGGACAGGAACTGTGTGTGCAAGGAGAGGTGGATGAAGGGAATAACAGTCATGCCAATGTAATCAGGAGCCACAAAAAAAGTTAAAGAATTCTCATGTCACTTGTAGAAGGCAAACCTCAACATCATTCTTCAGCTTTTCCAGGAACGTTTTTTTGCTTTCTTCGTCAATATAGATTTTCTGGCCATCATTGATGAAGTCGTTGTCTTTGTATGTAGGGAGCTCTTTAGTCTGGTCATGAAAAGAATGATAATAAAGAATATTACAAGAGAGCATCCAAATGAGGTCACAAATATCTCTTTCAGTTCTTCAATTAACAATGTCTATACTGTATGTGAGACACTCATTTATTTCAAATCTAAACAAATAGCATTTTTTTCTAAAAAATAAGTTAACACACACTATACAATGTTAATATAGTGGCTTTTCTGAATACAGCGTGACACACATTAGTTTACCTCAACATGAAAATATAAAACTCACACACTGCTCATATAAAGGAAACCAAAAGTGCATTAAAACACGTTCAGGTGTAGACCATGAAAGATGCTGGTGAGATCACTGAATGTGAGCTACATTATCTGCTCCCCACACCCAAACGTGTCACATTTATGGGCCGACACAGAGGCGGGCCGTTTACTGTATACACCAAGTCCTACACCAGAGTTAGCTATGAGGCTAATCTGCATCTGTGCTAAACAGACAGAGACACTGTGCTCGGAGCCAGAGCAGTTTCATTAGTCACCCCTGACCCCATGCCCTGCATACTCAGAACCTCTGCACCAGCCAATTAGCAGGCCACATGACTCCGCTGACTCCCACGGCTGCCGTGTCTGCAGTGCTGTCCTCTTTAACTTAAACCTCCTCTGCAGTACGTGTTACTCTTTCAAACCCCAAAACTCCCCATCAGCCTCCAGGACATCCTCACTCAGACAGGCCTGGAGACTCTGGAGCTGCTGTCTAGAGTTGTTGTAATGTTAAGGTACTGTAAGGCAGCCATGAAGCCTGAGGCCTGGTCAGATGCACAAGGCATGCTGGTGGTGGTGGGGGGGCCAAGGGGGCAGGGAGGCACTCGTCCTGCCAACGGGTCCTTACGTGTTTGATGGCACAGTAAAAGCGGGTGGCGATCCGGATGGTTTGCAGCTTTTGGCTCATGCGAGACTTGGTTGCGGTCGGAGGGGCACCCTCCTCGGGCTGGCGTGGTTGCTGAGGAAGTTGGAGGGGAAAAGCAGCAAGCCTGGTTCATTATCAACTCACAACCTCAGGAGCCTGTGCTGCCTGGAATCCCACCAGGAACATCATAAGACCCAGTGGAAACAGCTAGGAATGGATCTTGTGGAAAAGAATTTGCCATTTTGAGGGCGGGTTAACAAAATGGGATTTCAATGGGATACCAGTTTTTAAACACGTAGGAAATAATAGAATAGTAAAGATTATAAAAATGTGTTTGTCAGAAATAGTAAACATATTCCAGGAAGCACAAGCTTCAATAGCCAATTTGTAAATCAGAAAGCCAAAAAGGACAGTAGGATTATGTATGATTCAAAAGTACTGTACTGTATGCAATGTCAAAGTTATAATAAATTTGTTGATGAAAAAAGCATATGTATAGCTAAGAATGATCACCAACATTAGAGTAGAAACATAAAAATACACCAGGAAAAAGTGGTGATACATTTGCACTGTTATCCAAAGTATAAAAACACAGATAAATGAATTAGTACTACATAGAGACAGATCATCACTGGAGATCATCACCACAAATCATCACGTTTCAGTGCAGATTTCCCCAGACCTCAGGTCTGCTTTGTCTACTGTATGTGTCATTAAGGATATATAAAGGGATTGATTATCCATCATATCAGAAAGGTATATCATGCAGTATTTAGGAAAACAGAGATGCACATGCACTGCATCCACATGCCCATACAAGATGACACATAAACACTTATATGCTTCAGGTCAGGTAAGAGCTGGAATTGACTTGCTGTTAGACAAACGTAAGCGTATGCACTGCTGGGTTTCGTGCTTCTTGCAGCATACGCAGTTAAAACACACGATTGTGGAGGTCTCCACTTGGGGCAGACCACAGCAACACCACATCCAAAAATCCCCCCTGCTGTTGTCAACATTGCATCTTGCAGTTATTGGTTTTCCGCACGATTGCCTCTCGCTTTTTTGTCAGCATTGCATCTTGTGGATCGCTTGTGATGACGTGCGTGAGCAACGCATTACACAAACGCAAAATATGCATGTCAGCCATGTTACATCTATGTTTCGTCTACTGTATGTCTTGGTGAATACGAAAGTTCTTAGTAGCTTTTAATAACTTTTTTTTTTTTTTTTTTTTTCATTTTTTCTATGCTGTTCCAAATTCTTTCATTCCATACGCTCTTTGGCTTTTGCAACAGGACTATACTTTTACTTTTCCTCCAGAGCTACACTTACTAGTGCAGCAGGCGTTACATGTACTGTACATGCTCTTGCAGAGCTGCAGCATTATCATGTGTGCTGTAGTGCCACCTAATGACAGACAAAAAAAGGCAAAATTGTTCATCCTGAATGGTAAGGCCCAATCTGATGAAATTCTAGTGGCACATAGGTCTGAAGGAGCTGCATTCAATGAGCTATTGTGAAGCCATGTGGAATCTAGCGCCACCTATTGACAGGCTCAAAATGGCAAAATGGTTAATTTTTCTTGTGAGCAATTTTTTTTTTTTGGTCACTGACACAAATCCCATGATACTCTGTAGAAAATGTAGCCCCAGTAGGCCGATACTGCGTAAAAGTTTTCGTGGATTAGCTCCAGAACAGCAACAACATTTTAGTGCCACATAGGTCTCAATGACTTGCGTCTAAATTCCCATACACATTTATGGCATATTCAAACACAAAAATAGTGATACTACTATACGATTATATAGCAATAACAAGTGATTTCTCGGGTAAAGAAGCACTTATGTCCTAAATTATTTTGATCCCCAGGGACAGCTCCTCTCCTGTGCAAGAACTGTAATACTTTGGCCAACAATATTTTACTAGCACATAGGTCTCAGGGAGACATATACAATAAGCCCTCAACCACCCTTGTGTTGTGTAGCACCTCCAACTGAGAAACAAAAATGTATCAAATTTAATTTGGGAAGATAATAAAACTGGGGCTTGTAGCCTTACTAGTCTAACAACATAAGCCATTTTGTTCTGTGGGGTTATTACACCAACATACAAAATTATGTTGAAGAGGGAATTTAAGCTGTGGACTGTATGTATGTATGTTGACATGCATGTACAGTATAACTAACTACAGTATAACATAGAATTATGGTCCAAAAGACTGCCCAAAGAGTATGAATGGACATTTGTTTTCTTCCGATGACACATGCAGCAATGCGGACATATTATGTACTGCTACAGGATACATCTAGTTGAGGCACGAGTTTAATACATAAAAAAGTTCTTAATGGACTTATTTTCCTAAAATATTTCTGCTTTCATTCAGGGCTGGATTAGTTACACATCCATGGTTTAACTCTCGTTGGTTGTGAATCATATATAAAGCCTGTGATTGGTTCCTGGGCTTTTGGTGACGGACGGGGTAATTTAAACATCTGGGTTTTTATATCTTTTTTCCCAGGACCTCCAACTCTCATAGATAACACTGCATGTTAATTTACAGATCTGCAGTAATGACCATGCTATTACAGTCTGAGGGTAACAAGTGGAGTATAATGAATCACTTCTATCCTCACACAAGCACCTCCTCAGTCACAGATCTGACATCCTTCTCAGATCAGGCATTAAGTAATAAACAAGGTTTATTCTCATGACTTTACAATTCAAATGAAAAGTGCAAGGCCCCGGATAAAAACAAAGGAGACCAATGATGGAAAAAGACAGGCAAAGGAGAAAACCACAAAGACAAATCAAACTGCAGTATCTGTAACTGTATGATAAATGTTTCAGAATGCTTGGTCATCGTCACAGGCATGGAACAAGGGGTTAAGGGGTGCTGTCCAAAGACGGGCATCTTACTGGCAACATCACCAAAAGCAAACATGCAATGGATCTCACATGCAAGTTTCATGCCCTAGATCTGAAAGGGTTTCCAAATGCATACATGCAACATCTGCTGCCTAAATCAATACTTCATTTGTTCAATGTTTAAATAAAAAAAAAAAAAAGGTTTACCTTTTCTTTGTCACTAGCCTCTCTGGACACAGTAGATCCCTAAAGAGCGAAAAAAAGAAAACAGATCACTTGGCTTCCACTTATTTTACATGTATAACTCATTGCTGTGTTATGGTGATTCGATGTTGCATTTCTTTTCATTTATTTACTTTACCTTGAGGTCATATTTTTTGTAGACAACCAGGCGGTGGCTAAACACATTGCGTGTGACGATCATGTATGTCTCATCACCGTCCACTGTGAGGCGGTACATGCCCAGGAACTGAGGGAGCAGAGTGTTCCCATGGCACTCCACAATGTACTAGAAAGGATGCGCACACACACACACACACACACACACACACACACACACACACACACAGGACACATATACACACGCTCACATAAAGAGGCAGAAACACATACACACACACAAAACAGACACACAGACAGACACACACACACACACATACCAAAACATGACTAATGATACCTGAGATGGAAAATGCCTGGCAGGCAGGCAGCAGCAGATGCCAGATGCCAGTAAAGCCTGGGCGTTTCATCTCACCTGGTGGTACTTCTTGAGGATGTTGTGCATCTCGGCCACGTCCTCGCTGGTGATGATCTTGATGACGTACCTCTTGTCATAGGACGTGTGGAAGCGAGCACCACTGCGGCCCTGAGCATCGCTTGGGATAGGAGCGCTCCGAGTCAGAGAGTTCTGCCAAGGGTGCAGGAGGGGGGGGGGGGGGGTGGTATCCAGCGGAGGAGGGGTGGATGAGGGTGGGGTGGGTGTTCAGGGAGAGAGAGAAGATGGAGATTATTTGAAATCATATTCCATGCCTGACATCGTGAGCTAAAACCAAGTACCATACTGAGACTGAGTATTAGCCATCACATGAATAGATTTATGTAAATGCCACTGAGAGAGAGCTTAATAAACGGCTGAGGCCACTAGAGTGTAGTTATCCACACACGCTGCTCTCTGAAACACAGATGGATTAAAGGTTACTGCCGTGGAGGCGCAGTAGGACACGCTCTGGTGTGCGTCCTGAGGAATTCTGGGAAAGGAGCCAAGGCCACCGTACATTTTCTGTTTGGGCATCTGGCAATGAATTTAGGGATTTTCTGCTGTCCACCTGCACACAAACCCAAACACTAGACCCACACAACTGACGGTATGTGCCCTTGTGACATAATCTGTCCTATTTCATCAGGATAAGCTGTGTAGGTAAAGAAGTTATGGTTTAGCTCTATGGGACAAATGCCAGGTGTCGCAAGCAAAAAAAAAAAAAAAAAAAAACCAGGATGAAACTGCAGTCGTTGCATCTCTCTCTCTCTCTCTCTCTCTCTCTCTCTCTCTCTCTCTCTCTCTCTCTATGCAGAGTGGTTACGTTGGCAGCCTACGCACTTGAGGAGACTGAGGGGCTTAGCTGATAAACGACAAGCCGACACTCCTCTCCTCTGAGCGGCTCAGGCTGATGAAAGCTCTCCTGCTTCAAGGCTGTTGCGGCTGCTTGCCTTTGATTTAGAAGAGCCAGTGTGTGTGCATGTTTTTATGTGTGTGTGTGTGTGTGTGCGCGTGTCTTTTCATCTGTATTTTTCCATGCATGCATGCTTTTCTTTGATTTTGAAGAATTGTGTGTCTGATGTATTGTGTGTGTCTGAATGTACAGTATATGTGTGTATATGTGTCAGACAGTATGTCTCAGCATAGGTGTCAGGGTGTATTTTTTCTTTATTTTTTAGATGTGTACCTTTCTTCTATTTAGAGGATTTTTCTTGAATATGTATAAATATATGTGTTGTGCTTATCAAGTATGTTGAGTTGAGAACTTAAGCATGACATTAAACTAAAGTAAGCTTACCTGGTACTCTTGATCGTCAATAGAGAATCTCTCCCTGAGATTCCGGAAGACAAGGGGACAGTACTCCTTGAATTTGAAATGGCTCGGCATGTTCTCCCTTGGGTGTTCAACATTCAAAAACATCCATCAACATTTACACATACAGTACTGATGTATCACACATGCATGCCCAAAGAATGGCCAAAGTAATGGAACTTTAAGCATAGGCCTACATTAGCATACTGTATATGGATTCATTAACCACACACAAAATACTAAGTTATAATAAATTAATTCTGAATCAAATTAATTCTGTTATTCTAAAACATTTTTATGCAGTTGTAAATAATGCATTGTACTGCCTTGACATAACCCACTACACTCTTTAATGTCTTTAACTTCACATTACAAAATTATTTATGTAATGCTATTTTCCTTTTCAATTCTTCAATTCTAAGGAAAATTGTGACAGTAAAAAGTAGCTTCTCACTTGTTGAAGAGGTGATTGTCCACTTTTATCTTGGAGTTGGCTTTGAAGTCATCAGGCATCAGCATGATGGGAATCTGGATGTGACTGAGTTCATTAATCTAGAAAAAGAGACAGCAGGAGAGAGTGAAAACTCTAATGGGAACCCGTCCAAAACGGTTTGCCTTTTCACCATATTGTTATCTAAAAGCAATACCAATTAGCTCTTGTCAATGTTTCAACATGCTGTCAGGATTGTCGTTTATAAAGTCAAAAAGAGAATATGGAGTTTGAAGTGGCCCCTTCTCACAGTGGTGGTGTCTGAGATGACAAGGAAATGAATGACTGCAGTAATTTAAGCACTGGGGTCCTGAAGGGGGTGGGGTGAGGGTGGGGTGGTGGGTGACAGACTAGCCTGCATCTTCAAACACACTGGTGTGCCAACTATTTCAGATGCCAGCTCAGCTTGGGAGTCTGCATTACCCTGATTGGGTTTGGGAGACGCTACTGTAGAACTCCACTAACAAATTTTGTCAGCAAGACTGTAAAAATCATGGTGTCAACTGCATGGAAATACAAAATGAAAATGAAAACAGACAGCTAATTAGCCAAAATGCCTCTGTTGGCTTCGTGACCTTTCACTATAGACGATATACAAAATTCTGGAATCTTATAAAATTCATGTCACATACCACCTGCATAGTGTAATTTTTGCAATTATAGAGCTTTTCCATATCTGGTTCTCTTGTAATGTGCCTATATGATGGGACCTGCAAAGGCCTTAAAATCATATGTTTGGGAAATGCAGCAGGTTAGGGTATTGAGCTCAACAGTTAGGCCTACTTTCTGTAGCAACAGCTAAACTGTCTTTGTCTCGGAGCATACATTGTAGGTGATGACAAAATGCTGCGTTCAACTAGCAGACAGCAAAGATTTACTGTCAGCAGACTGGGAAGTTCACTTCTGGCACATGGTCAAAAAACACCTTCTGTTCCTATCCAATATTTCAACACACAGGTAAAAAAAAGAAACACAACAGAAAACACAATGGCAATGATCAATAGCATAAAGTCCTTTGTGGTCAGGAGATCTTTTTTATTCTAAAGAAAAATGGCTGCAGCAAAAAGGAGGAACTCCACTGAAACTGTCTGGTTGCATAGAGGGAAGTGTGTCTTCCTGTTCTTAGTGATTGATATTGCTACATTCCCACAGGAATATGTCTGAATGACCTCTGCTAAGGGTGACTGCTCACTTCAGTCCATCTGGCACACACACACACACACACACACACACACATAGATGAGGCAAGTTGTCCATTTCTCTGCTGGTGACGGCGATTTCCAACCTGCCCCTATGACATGCTCTCCATCAAACATCCTGAACACACACACACACATACACACACACTAACACACTTGGTTTAAGCAATGTGCTATTTCTGCACTTCTTCCTATAACCTCCATCTGTCTGCGTCACCAGGGGGCTCACTCTCATCGGTGAAGTAGACCACTCTAACAGGCCTGGCTCTTACGTGGGATTTAATACAGCAGACTGCGGCTGCTGCTGAAGCAGACACGGCGACAGATTACTCTTACTTCCTGTACAGCTTTCATACAGGCAGCATGAAGGGCCATTTTTAACGGTCTTCTTTGGGGAATATGACTCACTCTTGCTGTGTAGTCTACAAGCGACTGGAGTACATTTGTGCATGCTTTAATCTATCTGAACAACAAATAACTCTGAAAGCATTCTTTTGTGGTAAGCACAAAATTTGGCAGAAAATCAGACCACTATACTTCTATAAATGCAGATTTAGGATATGCCTAGGAGAATTAACACAAATACTAATACTGCGACCACCTCTAGAGTAACAAAGAGCTTCTTCAGGAAGCTCGGTTGAATAACAAAACATGATGTGGTCTGAAATGCACACCTGCTGTTAAACTCTTAATATTCAAACTCCACCTCACAATGAACTTTATTTATCGCAATCAGTGCTCTGTTACAAGTCTCATAATTGTCCTTTGTCTGTCTTGTTACTTGCCACGTTTTAATGTTATACCTTAAGTAGGAACTGCACTTAATGTATGTTTTACAGTAATGTGTGTTCACTAAGTGTAACCTGTCTCAGATATCTTTTTATAGCTTCAACATCACTTGATCCTTGGTGAAATCTTTTTTTCATCTCACTGTATATGTGTAGGCTATATGGTTGAAGTGACAATAAAATCCACTTGACTTCACTTATAGTGACATGTTATAGGAATCCATCAGGAACTGCAAGGTAATAATTTAGCTCAGTCAGTAAGAGGCAACAATCAGCTCGGAGAGGCAACAAGAGCACAGTTTCAATATGAAAAGTGGCAGTGGGAGCACTAAACCAGTAGGAGCAGCAGTAAGACTGTAAAGATCCAAGTGCTGGAGTAGTGAGGCAGGAGGCGATGTCTGGTGATACCAGGCAGGCTATGAAAAAAACATACAAATCTAATATCCTGTCCTAGCATCTTGCCAGCATCTATCATCATCCCAGTATCTTCCTAACATAATGAAAAAAAAAAAAAAAAAAAAAAAAAACCACACTCACATCTGACTAGTCATCTTACCCCAGCAAATATCTCCTCCTCATAAGACTTAGGCCATCTGTCACTGCTTGGCACTGCATTTCTCCTCCTCATCCGTGCTGAGGCCTAGCCTAGGCTACAGTACAGTACATCACCTAGTAGCCTGGCTGATTAATAGCGCATGGGATTTGTGATCCTGGCTGCAGTCCCCAAGAAATCAGTCAGAGGGTGTAGTCTTCTGAAGTGTTCAAGATGGCTTATGCCACAGACTGTATTGCGAGATGCAGTCTTTCAGCAAGCAAGCACTCCCATCAGGCCCCACAAACCGCAGCAGTAATTCACATCCCTTTGCCAAACACAGCCATAATGAATGCAAAGGGGATCTCTTCAAATTTAATATCCTCTTCTCAACCGGGGAGAATAACACTCATTACATTACGCTATTTTTTGTGTCCGTAGACAAAACTCTCGCTACAAATCTCTCTGGTCAGTGGTGGTGAAAAATAATGTAAGCCAACTAAACTACACAATCTTCACAATAGACTTAGTCTAATTCAATTTCTGGGAGCACTGGTTGTGCTTTGTGCTCACTCAGTGTGTTCCCAACATCTCCACTGAACACACTCATACTCATACTAAACTCCCATCAGGGAATACAATATTACAAGACAATAAAACACAAGAGTGCAAAGAGAGTGCACTATTGTAGCAGAAAGACTTCAGCACTGTTTTGAGAGTAACAGACCAGAGGCATCTTGGGCAGATCAGCCATTTCACAATGATAGAAAGAGTGGCAACGTGTGATGATTAACCCAAATGTACTGTTCAGTGATGAGGGATGGGGAACATGGGAAATGAAAAAAGAGAAATGTCTCAATTCTGCACAAATTTAAATTGTATGAATGAGTACTTTGGGACAGGAGGTAGCCTACTTTAACTGTATTAAGACATTTTGTTCAAGAATGGCAGGCTTTCCTGTGAGCTGCTGATGTACATGGTCAACATCTATGCTCCATTTGTATGGATATGGATGGATACAAAGCTGCAATTGTATCTTAATTCATCAGGAACTGGGTTTCCATCCAATTTATTAGCATTTCATATTCACATTAAATTACTTGATGAAGGTCTGTTTGACCGAAACGTTTTAAAAAAATAACTCTTTTTTGCTTGTGTAATGGACAGTGTTCCTTACTTCATTCGCATTAACAAAAATTCAGCTCAAGCATAATCGCATCTGCATGCATTTCCATCAACTGTGTAAAGCGAATAAAAAGGAACGTTGCGCTAATAAAGTGTGTGTTCTGACCAGCTGTGGTATCCAACATAACATAACGTGTATGGACAGAAATGAAAATACGAGAGTTAAACAGTTTCCATCCAACTTGAATCGCATTGATGCCTTATTCGCATAAAGTTAATCCACCCCTCTCAAGTGAATTAGATTTATATTCGCATTAGTGGGAATATGCAAATTTGCAGGTGTTTCCATCCACAGATTTGTGATTCGCATGAATGAAACACATATTACAAGTTGGATGGAAATGTGCCTAATGGCCATAAACAGACAAAGAAAGAGAGTGAGGTGAAGCCGTATGAGTGGTGGGAACTACTGTAAGGCAGTAAATGAGCTCATGTCTTGATTTAGTGGTGCATGTCATTCTGAAAGCAACCACTTCCTGGATATCAATTTCAAGCATGTCTCTGAATTTAGCTATGCTTAAAAAATACATTCAAAATCCATGTATGCACGCAATGAAATATATACTCAATAAAGTAAGTACTAATTTCTACCATTTCATTCAAATGACCATATTTCAAAATCCCAAGAAAAGCTCAAAGGGATAAAAACAGGCATGCAGGGTGTGCAAAATGACCTGTATCCTGTAGTGGTATAATGAGGAGAGTATGACCAACCATGAGTCCGGTGATCACCACAAAGACTATGACATTCAGTATCAGATGTTAAAACAAAACATGCAGAAACAAGGTCCAAAGCCCAATGTTTATGATATCAGTAGTATTAAATGGCAAATAATATAGTTTAAGATTACATAAATTACATTTGAGAGGTGTATACCCTCTGTTTCTGAAATTTGGTGGGTAAGCTGCATTTATTTTACTATTACAACCCTTATTACATTTAAGAATTAAAATGAAACAGAGGCCTGGTTCAGGATAAGATCATAATTAACCCATTTGTAGAGACACTCAAGCATCTCTGGTGTTGGCCGACATCACCTCGTCTCAGTGCTCTGGGGCAAATTGGAATATGGAGTGTGAAAGAACTGGGCTGGTCTTTGTCAGCCTTTAAAAAAAAAATGTTTTGATATGACATCCAAAATTAGCATTTGCCACGTCACACGGGTGATGCTGTTTTAGGAGGGCCAGTTGGGTCCTGTGCAAAATTAACTGTATATTAGTAGTGAGTGAGAGGACAAATCAGAGCCTGCAGCTCCACCCCCTCATGGCTGTTTGAAGCAGGGCCTGCCATCTCTGATTATGTCAGCGAGCAGGGAAGCTGGACCCTGCACACAAACATGAGCGTACGCGCACACACACACACGCACACGAACACACACACACACACACACACACACACACACACACACACACACACACACAGACACACTAAGGCCCACAGGGAGCAGCATTCAAGCTGCAGCTGCTTATGCCGAGACAGAAGAGGACAATCCAGGGTCAACCTTTTCTCTCTCCCTTGTGTCCACTGCTCTCTCACTCTTTCTCATTCATTCACTCTCTCTCTCTCTCACACACACATACACAGAGAGAGAGAGAGAGAGAGAGAGAGAGAGAGAGAGAGAGAAAGAGAGAGAGAGAGAGAGAGAGCCTTTTCCATGGAACATTGTCACATTCATCACTGCTACCTGAACATTTATGCAACCATGACAGACTGGCTAAAGAAGGAGTTCTGTCTTTCATATCAGTATTCAGAGCTATTTATTCATTAGCCCTAACCCATTATCAAAATAATGAAACTCCATATAACGTACATTCATTTTATGTCAGGCAAGATTTTCTATCAGCTTAACTCAAATTCCATGAAATAGCCTAAATCTTGTCTGCATGATTTCTGCATGAGTTGATAAATGTTTATGCACTAGTTCCCTTTTGGTTGCAAAAAGTTACGTAATCGGCATACAATACGGTCTGGATGAAGCGATTGAACTCAAGTAGACTGGAAAGGCACAGAGGGACGAGCGACACCATCAGTGTGTAGTGCCATCCTACCAAAGCATCAGCATGTTCAGCAGGAGATGCTTCGACACCTGCTACCCATATGGACCATCCTGCCATCTCCCACAGGCTGTGTCATCAAAACAAACAGACGGAAACCACAACACTTATGTCCAAATGCAGGCTCACCACAACACAATCACTTTTGGCAGATCGGATTTTCACAAATGGGTTATTAGAAAGCATCAGGGTTTCACATTTGTCCACAGAATTGGGTATGAATAATTGTCAGGCCTATGGAGTTTTAAGAAGACTTCAAGCTTAGAGTGATACACTGGCACTAACGTCGTAATTTTCATTTTGAACAAAAGCTTTTAAAAGAGCTTTAACAGCTTCATTGCTGGATATTTAGCTAAACCTTTCCAAAGTCTCACAATTGCTACACCTTTCCACAGCTCCCTCACCCTTCTCCTTTTTCTTTAGAGGTTGACAAGGGCTGATGTTGATCACTGCACTGGCCATCCATATTCTCATACCATTTTCTGAGTGCAGTTCCCCTACTCACCACATGCTGATATTCTATCCAGGAAAAACAAAAGCAAAGGAAATCTTCTCCAATCCTCAAGAAATCCCCCAGCCGCGCGCAGTTGCCATCTGTTAGGTGCACAAGCTCCTTCCCTTCGCTGATTTCCTGCCTAACCTCCCACAACTTTTTATAAGCATTCGAGGCCTGCACTTCAACACTATTTTCAGTTCCTAAAGCTCAAGGGTACTGCTCTTTCCTTGGATTTCCAGTTCAGGTTGCGGGTTAGCTAGTAATTAGGACAATTCTTCAACATTTATAGGTCATACTCATGTAAAAAAATAAAAAATAAAGTGGATGAAAAGAGCTGTGACAGAGGAAAGACAAATGAAGGTCACAGATGCAGATAGGAAAAGAGGATGTGCTGTACGGGACAGGCTTAAATGAAAAAAGTAATGGAAAGACGCAAAGATAATGCGACCAGACTGTCACCTACTGTCAGCATAGATAAGCTGAACAGCAATCTGGCCAAACCCTGATATTGATTACATGGATTCCAGCTGTACCACTGTTGGCGCAACACGACCAACAGGATAAGCTGAGTCAGTGCTATTCAAAACATGTGGGCTGCCATCTGGGAGCATCCAGCTGTAAACATATTGTTTGCAGGAGAACAGATTATTTTTATATGATGATGATAATAATAATAATAATAATAATAATAATAATAATGACAATGACAATATAATTACGACTACTATCACTAATAATAAGTAGTATTATTATGATGTAATGTATTACTACTAATAATAATTCATTGTGCACATATGAGGGCATCTGTGCGCTGGTCTGGTTAATTAGCAGTGAGAAGACTCCAGAGAGGACTGAAGGGATCCTTCTCATCCCCTCCAGGCTGGGAAAGAGGGAGGATGACTCAGACGGTAGGCTGCACACACAGTACACTAATCCCCTCCAACTGCTCTAAAAGGAGCCACCGCAAGCCCACTGGGGAGAACAGCCAGGTCAGCGGAGCACAATCAATCTGAAGAGGTTGGAAAAAGGGGGGGGCGGGATAAAAAACTGACGGCTGTAGCAAAACGGTGATTTAATCCGCCCGATGGAAATCTAAAATCAACAGGCCAAGTCCTTCATTTGTAGGATAGAGCGTGGAAAATGATAGGATTTTGGAGCTGTTTGGAGAAAATGACAACTCAATGTCTGCCCTGGCACTGAATTTCTACTGTACAATAGTAAAGGTAGTAAGGTAATAGGCTAGGTGCTAGGAGCACAAATGTCATCTAGCTTATATAATAAAAAATAAACTAGAGGAAGACGAGGCTATGTTAGCTTTAAAACAGATGATTCCTGTAGGCAGATAGACAGTGCTGTTGTCATGAATGCATCTTGCGCTTAATGAGATTATGCTCACAAATCTCAATGAGTAGTGGGCAAATATAATCACTTGAAATTAAGCCTGATGATGCTGGTCTGGTGCTTGTAAAAATTTAATTAGCAAGGCACTAATGCATTAATAGAAATGGTGATGAAACGCCCTTGTCCCTGTTTGTCACATGGATGAGACTACTATTTTTATTAGGAACAAAATAAACTGGGCTTACATTGTAGCTAAAAATATCCACTCAGACAAACATTTGCCATCTAATGTAATCTACATTTATGTAATTTCCTGTTTGGACTCTTGGAGAGTCAGAGTTTTGGGGGAGATTATGAAACTCAGTAGACAGAAGGTGCTGATCCTGGGCTTCATAGCAGCTAGCAGCATTCAGAGGCCAGAGCAGCCAATCACACAATGGCTGAAGCCCACCTCTCCTCAACGGCTACAGTCAAGCTTTGGGTTTACAGCCAAGTTTAATGGATAGCATGACCCTTGACCACAGCTCCATTGCTACACCACACCGCATGGTCTCATGCAGGCATCTTATTGCTTCAGTATCGCTCTGGTCTCCACTCTCACCAACACCAGTCAGCAACTCACTGCTAAGGTCAATAATAAATAAAGAGTGTGTGTGTGTGTGTGTGTGTGTGTGTGTGTCCAGACGCACTGGAGACGCACTGTGGAGAAAGAAAGGAAAGAGCTAGGATTGATATCATGGACTGAAGCGAGGACAGCAGCAGCTGACCGGGAGAAGTCGAAATGCTCTGTGAAGGCTTTATTTGCCACAAGGCACGAAGTGGATAGAACAGAAGAACAGAACAGTGTGTGTGTGTGTGTGTGTGTGTGTGTGTGTGTGTGTGTCATCTAAAATCTTTGTTATACAGGACATGACCCCTTGGCTGCTGCATCATAGTCATAGAATAACAATTACTCTCAGCTATTGGGGTTATTGATTTAGTAAATCTTGCCATATAGTAGTTTAAAAGCATAGTCTCTTACAGTCTGTTTAAGCGCAATGCAACACAATGACGCAACACAAAAAGTAGGAAAGGTTTTGGGCACAGCCAGGCTGATTAACCTCTAGGTCAACTACAATGTGCAGTCTGCTCATGACAGATGTCTCACTCTCTCTCCCCCAAAGACAGCCTACTACAGACACACATGTGCACACAAATCAACAGCTGAGTAGATTTAAGGAGACATTTTCTTCTGACCAACTGATTTTTGTTTTTAAAATGTTCCACTGGTGGGTAGCAAAGACATAATGTCATCAAAACATCTTGCCCATTTTGTCATCCTTTTTTGATATCTTTATGCTAGGATAGACCCGCCACTACCTGAAAGTAGCTATTACTCTGGACGGACCAAACAACCTGCTCGTCTGAGTAAATGGTATCCTGCTTACCTTTGCATTCATTATTAGTTATCAGAACTCTCCTCTAAACTGGTTTGGTCCTGCACTTGAGTCAATTCCCTGGTTTCAGTGGTCTCAACTTTATAGATAACACTTTTATCTGTCCTTTCTACTTTAAAGCATCAAAATTGATTATTTCCCAAAACAGGGCACAATCGTATTAGGGGTTATTCACATAGCCACATTCCACATTGCAAACAACAATCATGATCACTTGCAGAACGAAAAGCTACCAGCCAATCAGAAACCACTGAGTTTTGTCATGCATGTGAGGAGAAACTTTCAATATCATTATGGACAATTTTAGTTACAGTTAATCTTTATAGCCATGTTACTGAATGTCTGAAGTTTACAGTCTTGATCAGTGTGGAGGGTGTTTATAAAGGCCAATTCAGACTGAAGATGTGCGATGAGACAAGCCAGTTATAAAGAGGAGTTGCGGTAGTGTGGATCAATCGTCACATGCCGTTGCAACAGATTCAATATGTCAAATCCTAGTTTTGGAGTTTTAGAACAGCGTAGCACGGATTTTTGGTCTGTAGCCACCTTAAGAGGTGAGCTAGCCAAGGACAAATGGACGACCATGAGCAGTCTGTGCTGACCATAGCCTTTCTGGTCTGCTGCCTGCCACTGGGTCATTGGCTGAGTCACTGTAGTGTTGCTTGCCCTTGAGATCAATCTAACACCTCCCCGCCCCCAGAGGGGATATTTGCATCAGTTCATTTACAAACACCAATGTGAACAAGCTCTGGTGGTGAATTGGTGGCTCATGGATTTGTACTGCCACTAGTTTGTAAGCACATATGCACTTTTAGCTTAAATCAATACCTCACTGGATGCACAAATATACAATTGGGACGACTGCTTTTATCCCCAAGGCAGCAAGACTCATCACATCTATCTCTCTCTTTTTTTTGAGGTGAGGTGCACCTGTTCATATTAATGTTTACAGTTAAGGCTGATATGAATATGTAATACAGTTTGCTGTCAGCTTGTAGAGGAAACAACACTATTGATCATTTAAATAGTGCAGGACAATGATTACTGCAAGTATGGACATGTGTTCTCTGTGCACTTATGCTTCAATATTCACAGTAACTCCCTTGTCATTACCCCATGAACTGCATTTAAATCTTCTCTTGAGACTTTATGCAGGTTACGGGCATGACCACTTCTCATGGATGACCAGATGTTTTCTTCAAATGCCTGGTAAATGGTAAAGGCCTGTACCTACATCCCTCTACAGCCAGACATGGGCAACATACGGTCCGGGGGCCCATCCGCTCACTCAACTAGAAGTAGTAATAGTAGAATCCAGTTTGTAAAATCAAAGAACTGTCGCATTTAACCAGTTCAACCTAGTAGACAACTACTAGGAAACCAACTGACACATGGTGAAATCCATATTTGGTAGTAGTATACTAAATAGGTTAGCTGTGCAATCATTTATTTTGCTCATATAAGCCACTAGGCCATATCTATGCATAGTGTTGCCTTCTGGCAATGGAACTACAGTACTTAAGGCCCATCTCACTAACAAAGTTGATCAAATACAACTGGGGAAGATCACACAATAATGGATTTGTCCATCCACTACATTTCTTCTTCCCTCTAACTTAATAAGCTCAATAACCCTACAGCTTATAAATGAATCCTTTAACCTAAGCTTCAGGCTCTGACCTATATGTATTACTCCACTATTTAACCCACAGTACCTTGCTCTCACAAGGAATACCATTGGACTACCATTTCACTTGAGTCAGTCAATGTCAAACTTTCCTATTGCCTAGCCTACAGTGATATCTGTGATTGTGAAATTAATCTACTGGTGCGACAAAATAGTGAATAAATATAGCGTAAAGGGTTTAGGCTAAATGAGTTTGTCCAGCACCTCTATGACTATAAGCCTACTCTATGGTTTCTGTATGCAGTTGACAAAGCATCAGCAACAATGATAGCAATTTACAGCTATTTCTGAAACCAAAAACAGTAGATTAATCTTAGCCCAAGTAACCTGAGGAATCCATTACTGGAAAACATGAACCAAAAAACTCAGTTCGTTCTGATTAGACTAGCCTGACAAGTCAGACTACAATTTCATTAAACAATAATCTGTCTTTGACCAATAGACCGGGCTCAATCCAAGGGGCAAAATCAGTGACTTTCTGCCAAGCTGCCTGATCCAGACAAGAGGCTATGAGGATAGTATACTGTATCGATGTGATTGGTCCAAACAAACTTAGAGACAAAGCTATGGAGGTCCTAATGGTTTGATTCTTGACATATCTGCATAGCAAAACCATTCGTTTTCTCTAGGGTCTAGATTTCTAGGATATGGTTAGTCATGAAAACTCTGAATCCAGATTCAAGTCTGTAGGCCTACCACATTAAAACATGCACAAGGCCCATGTGGACCAATTAAACAAACCATGGAAAGACTTCCAGTCATATTTTTTAATTAATTGCTCTAACATAGGCTAACAATAACATTCGTCACTAAGATAATAAACAATTACATCATTCATTAGGCTAACTACGTTTGCAGGTGTTAACTACTGCATCATACACGCTCCCTCTTTTCTTCCAGTCAGGTTCACAGAGCCTAATGACCCAAACGGCTCTTGGTAGGGCAGATAAGTAGCCTAAATGTAGCCTACCACTATGTAGGCCTATGCTCGCTGCAGAATTTAGGGGACAGGGTACTTTACTCTATGTTGCGACAATGTAACAACTATGGCATGGTGACAATGTAGCAACAACCAGCAGCAAAAGGGATGTTATGGTCAGTTCAGAATACGTCACGTCATTACATCTCAAAAAGTAAGGAGGGATGCTTACCACATGTGCGACGGCAAAGTGTTACTCCTGAGGTAGTGTCTAACTAACTAACCTTTTCTGTGTCCTGCAGTGGTTCTATAACGTTTTCATTCAGCATGTTAGACAAATTCAGAAAGGGCATAAAAAGTAGTTAGCCGCTAAGGAACACAGAAAGAGTTCATTACTCACCGAATGATTTACACCCCACATTAGTACGCTGAGGAGCGGGTCACTGGCGCGAAACAATTTCACTTTTTGAGCCACAAAGTGTTTCTTCTTCGTTTTGGTTTTACTGGCAATTGATGCAGCAAGGTTGCTAGCGGCAGAAGCCATGTTTGGTTCAGCTGTTTAACTGTTAATTAACGAATGAATTTACAGCAGAATTCTAAGGAGCCTGGAGAATTAGCTGTATTGGCTAACTGTGACAGTCCAAGCTGCACATCAAATAAAGAGTCCAGTGTAAGTGATGTGTCGCCCCGTTCTTTAAATCTTCAAGTCCATGCATTCCTCTTCAAATGTCAAGACACATATCCAAACGTAGGTGATTACATAGGTTTTTACTTAGGTAGTTGCAAAGTCTTTCTTTCCCGTTACAATGAAACGTCAAATTGTAGAATCAGGTAGCTAACGTTTGACAATGTAAACTGTCATTGACACAAGCTTGAAGGTTATCGTTCGTTAGCAGTCTGTGTGGCTAGCACGTCTTCGTTCCATCTCGTGAATATAATCTCGATAGGCTAATAACCACGCCGTGGTAATCACTACAATATCAAATAAACCGAAAATAAAGTAACGTAAGGCAAACACATCATGAAAAAGCAGTTTGCACGTTTGCAGATGAACTGCCCTCCGGAAAAAAAGAGAAAGATATCACCTGCTATCCTTATTATACCACGACCATCCAGGAGAACAATACAAATGTTTGCATTAATGTTTAAATCATTTTGTCTTTCAACATCTATCTAATATTTGAAAGCTATGATACTGTCTTCATCGAATGGCTCCGCTAGAAAGCTGCAGCATGATGTCCCATTGAATCCGTTCGAATGCTGGATTGATGCTGCAGCTGGAAAAGACCGCTCAATGCACGAGAATGGCTTTGCTCCGCACGTTGACATATCGGTTTTATGTTTATGGAACATCATTGCCCGTATTACCTGCCCGGTAGGTTGAATAAAAGAGAGCCCAATGCGTACTCTCTGTAAAATATACACCAGTGCCAATTGAATAAGTCATTTGTAGAGCTTATCTGAAACTATTTTTAATGTGGAAATGAATGGACTCAGTGTGGAATTGCTCACTGTTCGTAGAAAACGTGAATGCAGCGAGGTCGTTGGGGACTTAAAACAATAAATGAATGAATAAATAAATTAATTAATTAATTAAAATAAAATATACAGGCTATCTATAAAACTTGGGCGTTAATTCTCCATTCTAATCATTATGGGTTTCTGTGCTGTTTGTCTATGCCAAAAGGGAGTGTGAAAGGGTTTAGACAATTCATAAAGCATGCATCTAGTTAGGATAGTCTAGCCTTTTACAATGCTGTCCTTTGAGTAAAATCTCACAAATTCTAAATTGTTCAGACCTAGCCTAATGTTGGATTTACGATTAGGCTATTGTTGGGCTGCTGACCTAAACCCCCCCAAAAATAGTGCTCGTGGCTTTTAATTTAGCAGAGGGAGTTGCTTTAGTTTTTTTTTTTTAGTTTGATCCTTTAATTGCATAGGGAAGGTGCTTCAAAACTTCCTATAGGCCTACTCTACAAATCCTAGCCTATGCATCAGAGTTCCGTCTTCCTTAGAAAGAAAATGGATTGGTTATTTACAGTGTGCATAACATTAGAATAAAACGTCCATGAAACCAATTAAGTAGAGCAACAGAATGTAGACAAACAAAATTGAGCTATTTTGGGTAGGCTATCACATTTATTTTGCAGATTGTAACTTGTGTTCATTAAGTCTCAACTGGGGTTGAATGTTGAATTAAAATGAACTAGGGAGTATGGTGAAGGCGTAAGAAAATAGCCATACGAGGACAATATGAATTCATACATGACTTAAGTCACACGGTGGAATTTTAGATGATAGCCTACACAGTTGGCAATAGGTTTGGCTGGCCCGGTTTCACAGAGTATTCCATGCTGTGTGGCATTGCCAGTTCACAAGCTGCCAGGCTGTAGTCTGGAACAGATCACGGAGCGAGCAGTGCGCTTTTGTGCATTATTTGCCTGCTATTTGTTGAGCGACCTTTGGAAGCAACTGGGACCTAAGATACGACCAGTTTGTTCAGTTGGCTAAACCTCTTCAAAATTCGTTATTAATTCTCAACCAAAATGAATCCATCCTGCGCAAGGTGTGACAAAGTTGTCTACGCGACTGAAAAAATAAATTGCTTAGATAAGGTAGGCTATATGGTGTCTTTTTTAAAGATGATTGTCTCACAAACATTTTTACACATTTGACTCTGACTGGCTAGGCCTGTTATATCCATTTGATGTTGACGTTTCAGGTTTGTCATGTTACCAACTAGTTTTAACAATTACTTCTCAGTATTCAGTATACCTCAGTGTTTTTTATATATTTCTACTACTATTTCTGTAGTATTGGCACAGAGGGTGTTTCCACTGCGAAGTGTGCAGAATGCCTCTCAACATGAATAACTATAAAGGCTATGAGAAGAAGCCCTACTGCAATTCGTACGTTTAATGACGTGGAGAGATCTTTATTTACTTAGACTAATATTTAATCTGTGATATTTCCGTAAACGTGATGTCAATCTACCCTTTCCCTCACCAGACACTATCCAAAACAAACATTCACCATCGTGGCAGACACCCCAGAAAATCTGCGTCTGCGACAACAGAGTGAGCTCCAGAGTCAGGTGAGCCTCCTGGCCTCTTACATACGGGTTCTTTATGCTTTACTAATCCATTTCACTAATCACACAATGTCAATTTATGATATAACCTAAATAAATTATTGAAAGGCAACAACGATATTGTAATTCTTCTTTAATCATCATAAAAGAGTGTGAGCCAGTAAGCTGTGTGACAGGGCGTGACACTGTAAGGTCAGCAGGAGGTGAGCCTGGCAGCTGCCATCACTGCAGTGTGCTCCAAGACCCCCACTGGTTTGTTCACCTAACAGCCAGGACAGCAATGCCGAGCCCATACTGTAGGGGTCTCAGTTCATGTGCAAGTAGTGGACTCAACTCTTCCAAAACCAAAACAGTTCATCTATTCTCACGCTGCAGTGTTGACATTTTTTTAATGAGATTCATTGTCACCCTCTGCAGGCTTAACATGCTGGTCTTTCTCACACACACAGGTCAAATACAGGAAAGACTTTGAGGAGAGCAAGGGACGAGGCTTTAGTTTTGTCCTGGACACACCCGAACTGCAAAGACTAAAGAGGACTCAGGACCAGATAAGCAATGTATGCTTAAGATTGCCACTAAACTGACTCATTAAACTGACTCATTCCTACAACCATATCTACTAGGATATTTTTTGAAATATGTATCTTATATGTAACATGTTGCTTTTCTTGTAGGCTAAATACCATAAGGACTTTGAGCTGTCAGGCGTTCATAGTCTCCCTCAAGGGGTGAGCGGACATTACTTGGTTCGAGCACAAGCAAGGCCAAACAAGCAGGAGGAAAACTCATCCCACAAGGGTGTGCATCAGTACATCATGGAGATGGACCGCAAGCCAGGGATTATTGTGGGTATGTCAGATGAAAGTAGATATAGGGGTCATATTGGGTCTTTTACATAGTTCAAGCTTCAGGTGTCTCCTTTTTTCTATAGTATGCTGTAATATTTCATCCTAAACACTGAATTAAATCTTCCAGGTGTGGGCCTGTGAAGGTGTTAGAATCGATAAGTAATTAACACTGCTTCAAATATTTCTGCTACTAAGGGCACATGATTAGTGCTTTTGACCTGGCTGACCTTTGACCTCTATGGTATCCCGGGCAACAGTTACTGCCACATCCTAAGTGTGGCTCATGTTCACTAATAGGCAGTATTTTAACATGATTAAATGGTATGTAGACAAGCCCTGCTCTAGGAACCTCACATGAATAATGATCTTATGGTCTCTCCAGCCCCAGTTCTCCCAGGAGCATATTACCCTGGTGGGCCTGCTCACGGCCACAGCTACATGCACCAGACCAGCATGCACTCCCTTCGAAGAGCTCATCATAGACAGCATCATACCATGGTGAGAATGCTTGCATTTGGCTCGCTCAATGGTATTTTTTGCCCCCAACGAGCACCTTCCAGACTGCACTGCCTGCAAGGCACTATCTTAAACCCTCATCTTAACCCTAGATTTAGGGGAGTAGCACCTTGAAGGCAGCGCTGCCTGGAGGGCACCAATGAGGGCAAAAAAAGAGCAAAGACCATTTAGCTCCTCTGTATTCAGCTATAAGTTCATCCTCTACTGAATCTTATTCAAAGAAAATTTGCTTTGAGGGCTCGTTAAAATACCGGCAACATGGTATTAACACACACTACGCTAATGTTATAATATATATTCTTTAAATTTGTAATTGCTGTATGTTTAATCTGGAGACCTTTGTTGACAAAAATGATTTGGAAATATCATTAACCTTGTGCCATGCTACTGTCCTGTCCCCTTATAGAGTGTATACAGAGCTCTGTATGACTACACAGCACAGGACACTGATGAAGTCTCCTTCAGGGACGGCGACATCATTCAGCACATTCAGTCCATTGATGACGGTTGGATGTACGGTACTGTGCAAAGAACTGGACGCTCTGGCATGTTACCTGCTAACTATGTCGAGGGTATCCGCTAGAACTGCTAGAACGTCGGTGCATTATGTTCATAGGAGTCTCAGGGTCAATTTGTACACAGTGCCAAATTGTAATGTACCTGTTATATTACCTGTATTACCTGTTTGTTTTGGTATTATGTGTAAACTGCCTGAAAGTGAACTTAAAAACAGCCAGATAGGTGAAACAAAACAACAGTTGTGTACAACCAGAAGAGAACTCCCAAGCACAGCAATTGTTTTTTTCACAGCAGTCTGGGGTCCCATTTGTATACAGGAGCAAATTGTGGTGTGTCTGTAATCGTTCTTTGACAGCCTATGTTGACAAGGCTTTGTGGTCTTTGCGGAACACGCTGTAATTGTAATGGTTGACTTAAGTAATTTTTAAAATGGTCTCAATTTTGTTCACCGTCTCTTGTTTTGAACAAAGAGAGTAAAGAGTATTTTACAGTATAATTTATCAGGTAAAGAAATATAGGTACAGTAGGCCAAATTTAATAAAACCTTAGACATGTAATAGATCCTTGACAATCTTGGTTGAGACATTTTTTCATCCGAGTACATAGATTTTTGTTTTCTGAAGGAAGCGTTGTCCCTGGTGAAGTTATCCATGTCAAAATGTGTACCAAAATGAAGAATGTACCAACCAGTCAAAAATAAAACGGTTGTATGGACATTCCAGAGGAGCATGATTTTCTTTTCTTAGTGTATATTTTGAGAAAAGTCTTCACTCCAAAAATAGTGAAGATTTCAATGGAGTAATCTCCTGAAATCAGTAACAGTACTATGCAGGTACATTACTCTGCACATACTTTCTTGTGTGGTGTCAATAGCCACAGGCAGGAAAGTTGTGTTGTGTTTGGTGGACCAGAATGATAAATGTCTGTTCATGGAGTCTCATCTTTTCATCTTCCCTTCTTCATCTTAGCCACCTTTTCTTTACGTTTTTTCACATGTTTTGGAACTTTATTCTTTCGCTTCTCCCTTTGGGCCTCTTTGATCATTTTTTTTCTTTCCTGAGAGGTAAAAGAAAGCAACAATGGATAAAAACAGATGGATGAATGAACAACACGCATATCAACTAGTCAACATGCACAGGTATTTAATCATTAATTCATGTAGAAAACAAACATTTAGGGAAAAGTGAAAACGGGCAACCTATTAGCGGTACTTCTTCTACACGTATTAATTTCCTGATGATATCCACAACTACGACTTGGAAAGAAAGCTTACCTTTTTGTCCATTGGTGGACCTTGAGTCTGGTCATCTTGTGTGGGCGCATCATCATCATCATCATCATCCTCCGATCCGTCTGAACTGCCCTCTTCTTCTTCTGAACTAGAGTCTCCCTCATCTGCACAACCCTCCAACAAAGCAGGCACCTGAAATGAAAGAATTACAAAAACGCAAATCACTCAAACCTGTATGTGTAATGTCTTTCTCCCTAAAAGCTGTTTAAATTATTTAGTAGATTATAGACACATGTCTATGCAGTTTTCCTAGACAGAAGTACAATTTGAAAAAAAGGGCAGGATGAACAAAACAGTCCAACAACTGCCAACTATCTCCCTTCAATTGTGCATATGCATGACGACAATCTGCCACAGAAAGAACTTATCTCCATTAACTTCAACATGTTTTTGAAATAAGCAAAACAAGGAAATGTTAGACATTAACATACCACACATAAACAATGAACAAAAAATTGTTGTTGCAAATAATTGTTTATTTGCAAAGCATGGTGCAATTTGACACTCACCGTCTGAACTCCAGACAAGTCTTTCCTTAGGCCCGTGACCGTCTGATACAGGATCTACAATTTCATTCATTCATTATATCATTAGTTAATTCGTACATTATGAATGACATAAATCAGCCAAAAGTCCCGTATACCAATCTCATGAAGTGCCTGTTAAAAACTCACATTATCGTTTTGCGTCTTTAGAGAGGAATCTCCTTCCTTCGCCTTCATCATGGTGTCCACATCACGTTCATAATGGCTGACTTCTGTAAGTGTGCGGGGAATATATGCATTCTTAAACACCTAGAATGAGAAGGGCAGAGGTTAATGCTAGACCGTTCGTACACCATCAGAGGATGAAATGAATACGTCAGTTCATTAAATGTTTCCAAAGATTCCGCTCCTGACCTCCTCATCCACTTTGTCCTGATTGGACCTCTCTTCTGCTGTCCTCTCAGATGCTATCTCCATAGCCTGAAACAGACAAGACACCACAGGACTTCAGACACTTTGAGAACACATTTGAATAAATAGATGTCAACCCCAATGTGCAAACATTATGCTTTGAGAAACACAAATTAAGCACATTTCTCTGCCATCAAAGAAGTCCACTGACCTTTTCCAAGTACTGATTCATGTTGTCACTTGTAATGGAGGGGTCTGTGACGAACTCAAACAACTCACGCACGGTCATCACTGCCACTTCATGCTTAAAAAAGAAGTCTACAAAAAAAAAAAAAAGAGAGAGAGACCGTAAAGAGGCCATTTGAAAAGAAAGACCTACAGTATGATGATAAAGAACAACAGACATAGCACCACTGACCATTGACATTATTGCAGTCTTTCCGCAAAAACTCCAAGGCATGAGGGTGGTCATGTTCCACAGACTGTGATACATCTATGATGTATGCATCTCCATTGTGATACCTTGAGGAGGAAATAGCAGTGGATAAATGCACCAGTATAAACTACAATATGAACTTACACTAAGTAAGGGATAACCAACAACACATTCTGCATATATAGGAAAATAACAAGCCTCTGAGTTAAAGCCTTTTTAGAACATTCAGTTGATATCTCCTCATGATTCACTAGCGATGCATTCTTGGAAACAAAAAATAAACAAAGGGTCTCCATAAGATGTCCTAACAAAAAATTCTAAGTGAAACCTGTCCCACAAACAAAAACAAACTGAAGATACAATGCAACTAATCAAACAGGGTAGAAATGAGGCTTGAGAAATGATTCTTACAACATGTTGAACTCGCTGAGATCGGCGTGGACTAGTCGGGCCTCCTGATACATCTTGCGCATGTTCTGGATCACCTGCAGATAGAGCTCTCTTGCCTTGGACTCCGAGAGTGCAGCATTCTTCAGCAATGGGGCTGGCCTGAGAGAATTTATTCATGACATAAACAACATACCACAGACTGTTCAAATATAATTAAGCAGTATAACGAGTGGGAGTGGCAATTAAGCAGTATAACGAGTGGGACTGAGGCTGTTGGTTCACAGGTGCAGTTCGGCCGCAGGCACGACGATAAGCATGGAATAAATATAGAATGGAAACAATATAAGGTCTACTAATCAGATCATGAAAATCCTGGCCTGTACAAGGGATCAGAGTGGACTATAGGAGCTGGATGTACAGGACTCTGGATTGATGAATGAGCACAGACCAGAGCAATGAAGAACAGAACAGAGGAGGGTAGGGAACAACGGTGTGGTGTTGACATGATGAACTTACATGTCATCTTTGCCAATAAAGCCCATGAGGAGGACATGGCTGCGTAGCATGATTGGCTCAGGACTGGGTATCTCAGCTGCTTGAAGCCTGTCACACACACACACACACACACACACACACACACACACACACACACACACACACACACACACACACACACACACACTTCCAGTTACTGGCATTACACCCCAACACAACAAAATAACACAGTGTAGTAATTATGTTGAAACAGAGGTAAGGACAGACAAATGGGCAACCTGTACTTGATTGTCAAACCTGCCAATTTGAGTGGTTATTTTAACAAGCATCATTAGCCACTTGTTAGTCAATTTTAACATTCACACATTAAAATACCCCTTTTAGGCCATGGCTTCTACCAGGGTTTAACATAGGTTGATATTATTTCTGAAATGTTTACCCTTGTCTGATCCTCACCATTGGTTTAAAACTGTGGAGTCCGTATTTCCGATGTCACAGTGTGCTCACAGATTACTCACCTAATGAGGTTCCTCATCTCTTTTTCTGCCCATGTACGAACCATCTTCCTTGGGTTGCCTTTGCAGTAGCCATGCCGGAATCTGAGAAAACAAGCACATGAAATCAGAGCCTCTATTATCTGTAATCTATAATCCTTGCTATGGTTCTGCAGAGCAAAAGCTAAACATCACAACAGGCATGTCTTACCGAAACTCTCCACTGACATATTTGTCTCTGTCTTTAAAGAGTAAAATGGAAGTCTTGTATATTTTGATGGCGCGGCTCTCTCCTTTCGCAGTGCTCGCGTGGTAAACGTTTGCCTATGAATGAGAACAGAGAACAGAAAAGAGAGGAGGAAAACATAAGCCACAGGTTGATATACAGCCAAAACAATACAGTAAAGCCTCAACAGAACAATACCAATCAATAATGAGAACACAGGTACCCAGCAGAACAGTAAAACCCAGACAAACTTACTACCCAATTTAAAATCATTCTACAGGGCTGTCTGGAGTGGAGTGCATTATTGCTCCTTTCTCAATCACCAAAAGCCCAGGGACCAATCCCATCCACCTAATCAGCATGTGATGAGTAACGTTGGCAACTATGTTACTGTCTATAGTTAAATACATACTTGCGTATTTACCTTCGAATTGAGTAAACAACTGTATTTAAAACTGTATATAGTATATTTTTTTCTATAAAAGATTCAAAGTGTTAACAATTGAATGTTAGGAATAGAACACAAAGGACAGGTCTGGTTGAAGCGGTGCAGTATTCAATACGCTTTGCTTCTGAGGTGTGATCTGGGCTTACCCAGGCTATGTGTGAAACAAAATATCTTTAATTGCTGTTTTATTGATTTTGTTTTGTTGATTTATCCATTACATTACACACACACACACACTACGTCTTTGGGAAAGATAAGCAATGACGCGTCATACCTCTTTTCCTGTGCTAATGCAGCCATTGATCTCGGAGATCACACCCCTACTCAGCATCTTGAAAAGAATCATACGCGTTCTTGGATCCAGTACCTGTATCAGAGACACATTAAAGTCACATCAATTGCTAAGCGTACTGTACATACTTATTTTCAGTGCAGCCATATCTATTGACAAACTGCACAGCTGTTTAAACAGGCTTATGCATAGTAATAGGCCATCAAATATTCATGATGACAACTCGAAAAGTCAATACAGCATGGCTCATGATTACAACCTCATTGGGATTTTTTAAAAAAAACTGGCTAGACAGCGGGACAAATGTATGAGGACAAAACTAGTACACAGCCTCTCACTTACAGTACCTGTTCTACTGTGGCGCGGTCTGACTTGTCCTTGACCCGATACCTGAAATTGAGGACATGTGAACACACCTTTTAACACAGCAGCAACAAAAACACGCTTGCTATTTCAAATGTTCCCATGTCAGTTTTCAGAGGGATGGACTTACGTGTCTGACTCTCTTTGTTTCTCCATCACCCTCACTTTATTAATCACAGAATCGGCGTAGTTCAGCTTGTCTGTGGCAGAAAAACAGAGGGTGTTTTTTTTCAGTTCGGTTGGACACATCTTGAACAACAGCTGTCTGCACTGGCAGTTAGTGGCACATAAAGCACATTATGAGCACACAAGAGGACCAGAGCAAAGGATTATACTGTATATCCCTACTTCCATCTAGCCCAGTTGGAGGAAAATGCATGAGAAGTCAATATGTTATCACGACTTATGTGAGAGTCATAGCATTCATGCACCAAATACATATAATTTGAGATACTGTCATACATCATGTCCTTCTATGCATCATACTAGTATTTCCATCACAGCACATTGTGGGGATGTGTGCTATTGGAAAAGTGAACTCTACTATGTGCACTAACATGGTAGCCTGGCCACGAACAGACTCATGTTGCCGCTAAGGGCGTCTAGATTTCAAGGCTACTGTCGTGGACAAGTGATAAATGAAAAAGCACGATTGACTCATGGAGCACATGGAGATGACATAATTTGTGTGTTAAAGAGGGAAGGATGGCAATGGGAAGCCTTTAGGACAAACATTTCGTAGGGAACATCACTCACTATCCAGAGGGCTTGGCCCCAGGCTTTTCTTGTCATTGGAATTCATCACAGCTGAGTAAGACCAGGTTTGAATGGTTTGGCACATTAGCTCATTCCTACAGGGATGTTTCATGGTCAACGCGAGTCACTAGGTTACAAGCTCACGCTTATGCATAAGGGTATGAGCAGTGTAGGCTGCTCCAATGACTCCCATGTTGTCACATACTTGGCTGCAGCGTCACGTCAGGAACATTTCCACTACACAGTTTGCGTTTACCTTCGTAGCATAGACTATGAACCAGCCCAGAGACGATGTAGGAAAATTTCTAGAGAATGTTTGTGCCATGGACATGAATGGGCTCCATGCAAAGAGAATGTTAAAGGAATAGTCCACCTTTTTATGAAATTGGGCTATTCATTCCCTTAACTGGTGTTACATAATTGGGTAAAAGCATTTTGATCCCAGTGCATGCGTTTTCCTAGTCTAGAAACATAAATTTTAGCTCTTTTTGAGCTTTAGCTTTGCATAGGTGCTGGAATGTAAAGTAGCCAGATAGCAACTCTACAGCAACTTTACATTCCAGCACCAATGCAAAACTCAAGCTAAAATTGGGGTTGCCGGACTAGGAAAACACAAGCACCGAGACCAAAATGCTTTTACCTATATATGTAACTCTAGGCAAGACTGAATAACCCAACTTCATAAAAAGGTGGACTATTGCTTTAAAAGGAATGAAGCTCATTCTGTGGTTAATGCATCAGAACATCAAGGCAAAGCTTCTTGTGAAATTCAAAGACAATACTTCAGCCATGAAAGATTTTACTTTACCTAGATTGATTTTGTGTTCAAATTTTCTCAGAACTTTGTCTGAGGGAGTGGACATCTTCATTGATTTGGTGCTTGGATTCTGACGGTTTGCCTGAACAAAAGATAATTACTTTTAGAGAGTACACAAATTTAAAATACACATTTTTCATCATTAACATCCAACACCTGAGCAAAGCAATAGTCTATGCAGTCCTACATTCTTGAAGAAGTTTGATCAGGCCTGTCCACTGACAAATAAAATGCACTCACAAGTGCTCACAAGTTCTGTATGGTGGTTACTAGGAAATGTGGTGGGCATAAACTCTGGTCAATAGTCTTAACAAGCATAGTAAGCTTACATAAGGCTGTTACATCCCCTACTTTATTTTCAAAACGCACTGGGAACTGCACAAGTAGCCATCAGGGGGCAATACAAAACCGTAACGTTAGAGGAGAACCCTCTGTTAAAATCTCCGTGAAGAACAGCACTTGAATTTTAACTGACTGATAAGACAAGCAACCTGATGATTGTGTCCTATCCTCATGGCGGTGTAGCGTTTAGTAAAATTTCCTCCTCCGGGTTCATCGAGGTCCCAGTCATCATCATCGTCGTCGTCTTCTTCTTCATCATATTCTTCCTCACATTTGTCAGATGGAGAAGCAACCTGACTTGCAACATTCAGGTCGACATCAGCCTTTGAAGAGTCTTGGTGCTGCTGGCCGACATCTGACTCACTATAATATAACGAATGACAATGAGCTGGAGTTCTCATTACGCATTTATAGCCTACAAACGATGTGTAACATAGTAAATTACATCAACTGAGGCAGCAGTCGCAAGCCAGATAGGGACTAACGTTAAAGTTAACCATAGGAGATTCAGATGTCTTGTACTCTTTGTAAGGAACAAGTGTATGAAATGCCGTTTGTTTATAAAAGAACAGCCAACTGATATAACTTCACCTAAATATAATAACGAACTCCTGCTGGCATTGACATCAGAACGTGCTAATAAAGCTAACATTCACATGAGTGTGCCAGCAAACGTCAAATATACCTTTCTGATCCATCGGCGTCATCAAACTGCCCAGGAACGATCAGATCTGTGGCCATGCCGAGTAAATAAAAAAACTAAAGACACGGAATTTAAGTTAACGTTGTTGTCACGGATATCTTATTTTTTGTTAACGATGTAAGCAAAACAACTCGGCTACATGTCCCATGCTTCACACTCATGTGGATTTCCGGACATGTGTTGATGGGTACCGAGGAGGGTCATTACGCGAAACGCAAACTGGAAATGGTCTCAACGCCATTTTGTGTTTTTATGAGGGGCCCCCATAAAAAAAAACGCATAGTCTACTGTTTTGTGTAACTTTGTTCTTAATTTTTTAAACAAATATATTTGTGTTTCAGTAGCCTAAAGTGAATTACACAAAGGCCTTCAACCTTTTGCAAGACAAAGACAAGACAGCAAAGAGGGACTCACATTAGATATAGCCATAGCCTATCAAACCATTGCCAACTGCTTTGTCAAGTTATTACCTTTGCCTAAGGTTATGTTTTCGCCAGTGTAAGTCCGTGTGTCTCTGTGTCCAAAATAATTTGGAAAGCACGGGTATGGATGAAATTTTTACCATAATGTTAGTTGTGTCTTTGTCCAAGGAAGAACCCATTAAATTTTGGTGGTGACCAGTGATCGAGAATGCCTTCTGGAATTTATTGTATCAGACCATATTGCTTTGGTGGAGGTCTTCACTCTCAAAGTGGTTTCTAGTTATAATCATTGACAGACTAATATCCGAGACAATAATCATGCAATAGCCTAAGTGAGGAGTGAGGACCCTGATGAATTATCAGTTTGACTTGACCAATGGGAGATGAGGAAAGAGCAACAAGACCCAACACTATCTTAGTGTACATTTTATTGTTTAAATGATTTCAAGAATAACATTATACAAAGAACCTGTACAGAGGAAAGGAAAATAGAAAATCAAACCAAATGTCAGATCCAAGATGTTTCAAGCACACTTGTTTAAAATGCTGTATGGTGATTTAAACAGACAATCTGGATAGGCTACAAGAAAAGAAGGCAAGAGAAGACAAAAATGAGCTGAGATGAAGAAGCCATTGGCAAACTTTCCTGAACAATTTCACAGTCAAGTGCACATGTAATTGTAGTGATTGCTTTTTTCACTATAATAAAGATTATGGATTTCCCCAACAACGACAAAAAAGATAACATAGAGTATGCATATTCAGAAAAGCCCCTGAGAAAGAAAACTGACAAAAGAACAAAATTATAGAATAACATGCAAAACTAACCTAAGATCCAAACTTAAACATGTCTACGCAAACTCATTCCAATACCTTTTTTTTTTTTTTTTTTACTTTTTGTTTTTCTTAGCAATTTTAGTATTAGAGTTCAATTAATTGCAACAAAACAAGACAAATTAACAAATGTAATTTAAGGCCTATACAGTATCTCATGCTTCAGAACCCACGGCTAACGTTAATAGAAAATCCAAACAACATCACTCCATCACTCCAACCCCTCTTAGCAGCATGAATGTGATATCTCATGGCTTCTCAGGATTGCTTTCAGCGCTTTCTAGTTTCCCCAATAAATAGATTAAAACAATTCAGTGTGTTTTATGATCAGACTAGCTGTTACCATGCAAGCTCAGTTTGCTCAAACATACGCGCACACACACACACGCCACACCACACTCTCACTCACCCACACAGATACACATTTGCATGCACACATACAAACACGCAGACACACACACAGAGAGATAGATACTTTTTCCCCAAAACAAATACAATTCAAGGGTGAATTAACAATGTCTTCCGGTTTCCTTGCAGAACAAGACAACCAGCCAAAGTAATGACCAAAGGAGTGTCCAAATCATCCACTTCTCTAGTAAATTCTAAATGGAAGATGCTATGCTTTAGTATAATACCATTACATGCTTCAGAATCATAGTCCATCTGCTCATCTCTAATGCTGCTGTACACTGTTTAGACGTTGACTCTGCAGGACTTGCCTATTCTGCAGCTCCATTTTGTTCTAAGTCCTTCAGACTTGGGCTTTCTTTGTCAACACACACACACAGACACGCACACACACATTACTTAACACTCCTGCCACAACCTACACGTTATCAGCTTCTGCCGACAGACATCTTGAGGTTTGTTTCGTTAGCTATTGAGGTTGCTTATGTTAGCTACTAAAAAGGCTTATCTTAAAGACTGCAGTACAAATGAAGACAGGCATATTCTGTAAGGCCACAAGGCCAGCAGGGCGCACAGAACACAAGCTAACCCTTCCAGCTCAAAGACAGCATTAAACAGTTGCACGCAGTGCACTGTAGTTAACACAGTAATGAAATACTTATTGTTGTCAAACACACACTGGTGTCTAATACACACGGAATTTCCACCCAGAATTCACACATACAAACACACATATAAACACACACACACACACATACACAGTCCTCCTAGCTGCAAGGCCAAGCATCACAGCTAGTGTCTCGACATAAAGCAGTACAATCCCAGCCACCAGGGGGAACAGTCCCACAAAAAGCTTGTCCACGACTGGGATTTTTTTTCTCCATCTGAATGGCTCAAAAAAGAGCAAATATTGCCCAAAAATGTTCCATCAGAGAACTGTCAGACTTGTCAAATTATAAACTGAGCGTCTTAGCATTTTTTATTTTCTCCTACAGGTCCAAGTCCTTCGGTGAGCATCTGCTCATTCCAAGATGATGCAAATGTCCCAGGCACTTCAGGTCTGCCTTGTCCCACGCGAGACAAAAACATATTCAAGCCAAAGGTCTCATCAATACTAAAAACAAAATGGAATTTCTCACTTATCAATAATACACTTTTAAATGTTTCCATATCAACTCTCAATTTTCATCTATACAATAGAATGTGATATAAATGCTGGATTATCATTTCATTTCAAAATTATAATCAAAAACTTTAAAATATTTGTAAAAATCCTCTCCAGTTAATAGAAAATAATCTGATCTGGGAAAAAAATATTAAGGCACTTTTAAAATGATCTTTGAACTGATTGTTTCCATTTTTCCACATGCAGAGAGATAAATGAAAAAAAAGTACTAAACAATATCACAAAATCAGAACCCAGACCCATTTTGCACCACTTCTCTTGGTTCTGTGGTATGGCACAAGAACAAGACTATGTTAATGGTGCCTGGGCACTAGCCCACTGCAGTCTGGCCAGCTCTCCACTCACTGAGAGGGCTCTCCATCTTTCTCAGCCTCTGCCATGTCATCAGCCTGGCCAGGACAGGCCTCACTAGCGCCACCTGGCTGCCCCTCTGAGGAAACACTCTTGTTGCCATTCGACTCTTTTGAGGGCTCCTCTGAAGACGCTCCTGTTTCCACCACAGCATCTTCCCCGGCCTCCTCTTCCTTTTTCTCATCAATCACCAACGCATCCTCCTCTTCCTCCTCCTCCTCCTCCTCATCCTCTTCTTTCACTTCTTCCTGGTTCTCATCTGTGTCTTTTTCTGCCTTGTGGTTGTCGGCTGACTCCTTTTTCTCGGCCTCCATCTGGCTGTCAGTGGCAGTGGCAGGGTTGGTGCTGCAGGGGGTGCCTTCGCTCTCGCTCCCAGAGGCGCAGGGGTAACCCTCTCCCTCCTCTGAGCCCATGTCATCCCTCATCAGGCCCTCGGCCCCCCCCTCCTCCTCCTCATCCTCCTCCCCGTCCAGACCCTTGCTGTCCTGGGGTTTCTGGTGGATGCGCTGGTGCCTCACTAAGCTGTGCTTTAGGGTGAAGGTCCGCTCACACGTTTGGCATTTAAATGGCCTCTCACCTAAAAAGGTTCAGGAAAAAAAAAATACATTGATCAGGTATTACTTCTAAATGCAGGACTAAAAACATTCTGACTTGGATCTGTTGTATACTTTGCAACAGCTGTTATAACTACAGTCTACTACTTTAAACTTGTATCTATCTATACTCCCATTCACTAATACAGCTATTCACTAATCGCCTGTTGGAGTTCACATTAACACCCAGTTTTAATCTCAGGCACAATTTGATTTAAATGACACTGCCTATTGGTCGTTAGCTACTTGCAGTATCTGAATGGATCTTGGCATCTCCACTGACCTGTGTGTGAGCGCATGTGTCTGGTCAGGTCCTGGAGGCTCCAGAAGCGTTTGTTGCACATGCTGCAGATTTTCTTCCTCTTGTCCGTCTTCCCAGCAGCTCCGTTCTCTCCGTCGCCCTTGGACTCGGACGAGCCGCTGTCCTCCTCCTCGTCGCTCTGCTCGTCTCGCTCCTTCTCCCTCTCGTCCTCCTCGGCTCCGGAGGTCTCCACGCTGCTCCCGTTCAACTCCTTCTCCGGGGTCCCCTCGTCGTGGGACTCCCCCTCCCCAGCTTTGGGAGAGGAGCTGGGGGTCGGTCTCGCTGTTGCCTGCCGCCCCTTCTTCTTGGCGGCCTCTTCGGCCTGGGCCTCTTGCAGGTGGGACTTCTGGTGGCGGCTCAGGGTGGCCGCATGGCGGAAGCTCTTCTTGCAGGTGGGACAGGTGTGCTGGAACTCGTCCGAGGAGCCCGGGCTATCCGACTCGGCGCGGGCGACACCAGGAGAGGCAACCGTGGAGGATTGTTGCTGTTGCTGCTCCTGTGGCTGCGGCTGCTGCTGGCCTCCAGATGACAGCTTGAAGTCGATGAGCTTGCAGGCCAGATTGCCATCCAGGCTTGCGTTGCTTTGGGTGTCGTCACCATCCTCCATGTTGCCGCTGTCCATTTGGTCTGAGCTGTCGTCTTCCTTGTCCCCCTCCCCGCACTGGGCCGTGGGCTGCTCTTGCTCCAGTGGCTCCTGGGTGCCCTCGGCCCTGCTGGACCCATCGGATGAGGGGTGGGCGTCTCCCGCGTCTGAGGCCGCTCCTGGCTCTGTATCAGATATGCTCTCTGAAAACACACACATGCAACAGTGTAAGAACAAACAGACAGGACTTCCTCACTGTATACACAGAAACTGTTAAGAAGTTGCTAGAGGAGCATTTGTTAGCGCTCCTTACCTGCGCTTCCTTGGGAGCCTTCTTCAGCCCTGGGTTTGGAGCGGGGCCCGTTGTTCTGGAGCAGGCGGCTGGTCATGCCGTGCTTGCGGAGCAAATGACGCTCACAGTTGGACTTGGTGGAGAAGAATGCATCGCACTGGGGACACGGAAATGGCTTCTGACCTACAGGGCACACACATACACACACGTAAGAATTTGAAACAACAACTGATGTTTTTGCAATGTTATCCATAACACTGCAGGAAAGTCGTCATTGACAGAACTGCAAAACTCAGAGATTAAAAAGTAAGAGATTAGTGTATTAGTTAGTTATCAGTCTCTTGGTTGACTTCAATTACACACCTGTATGTGTTAGCATGTGCCGCTGCAATGAGCTCGCCCATGGAAACACTCGTGGGCAGTAGGGGCAGGTCATCTTTTGCGCCGAATTGGAGTAAGCGTTCTTCTTCCCTTTGCTCGGAGGTCGCGACCTTTGCTTGTCCTTATTCCCTTCTTTCTCCTCCTCGCTGGTGGACTGCCTCTCTCGCTCCATGTCCTCCAGCACAGGCTCCACGGCGCTCGGCCGCAGGTACGGGCTGAACTTGTTGGAGTCGGTGGTGGCGAGCATCTTCTCCACGCTGGGGAACTCCCCGCTGGACTCCAGGTCCAGCCCGCCGGCCATGCTGCTCAGGCTGCCCTCGTCCATCTCCTCCGAGGGCAGCGGCTTCTTGCCTTTCTTCTTGGAGTTCCCCCGGCCCAGGGAGTCCTCCGAGGCCGAGTCGGACAGGCCGACAGCGCTGAGCAGCTGAGCTTTCTCGTTCAGGACCTCCACGCCCACGGGGCTGCCGCCGCTTATGCCAGCTTTGAGCAGCGACGGGGCAGCGGATACGGAGGAGATGATCTGGGCGATGGAGGCGAGGGGGGGAAGCTCGGTGGCGGAGTTCTGCGTGCCACAGGGCTTGGGCAGCAGGGGCTTCAGCCTGGCGGTAGACTTGAGCTGCTCGTTGTTGAGAGCCGCGGCCAGCAGCGGCGGAGGGGAGATCTGAAAAGGCCTCTGGATGCCCCCGACGCTCTCCTCGAGGGTTTTCAGCGCGCCCGACGAGGGCAGCTCCTTCTTGACGTCGGCCACGGCGCACAGGAGCGGCACGGGGTCGGCCGCCTCGCGCTTCATCCTCTTCCTCTCCGGGTCCTTGGGGATGGAGAGGTCGATGGGCTCGTCGTAGGCCAGGGGCTGTGGCGAAGGCGCCGCTTCCCGCTTGATGGCGACGCTCCCGGACTTGTTGGAGAAGTCGAGTGGCTGGTCCTGGTCGGCGCCGAGAGCGTAGGCGCTGGTGTCGTTTTTGGCAGACAGGAGAGGGGTGCCCATGAGGAGCCCGTTGGCGGAGGACACGGGCTGACTGCTCTGGAGAGTGGCGGCTGCTGCAGCGGTGGCGGGCATCACGGGCGCTAAAGCGGTGATGTGCTCCTCGATCTCTCTCTCCGGAACCTCGGGGTGGCACTTGAGCAGGTGGTGGATGCAGTTGCGCTTGGCCAAGAAGGCGGCGCGGCACTGGCGGCATTCGTACGGCTTGCGTTGGCAGCCGTTGTGCGTGCGCAGGTGGATCTGCAGCGCCCTGTAGTTCTTGAGGTCCTCACCGCAGTAGCGGCAAGCCGTGGCGCTGGCGCCGGCGCCCGATTGGTCCAAGAGGTCCAGCGTGGCGGAGGGGCCCACGACGATGCCTCCGGCTGTGCCGGCCGAGCTCGTGGACGTGACGTACTCGATGTTCTTCTCGATCTCCTTGCGCGTGTTCTTCATGTGCTTCTTGCGCAGGTGCCGCTCGCAGTTGGCTTTGACGGTGAAGGGGTAGTGGCAGAGGCGGCACACGTAGGGGCGCTCCCCGCTGTGCGTGCGCAGGTGGCGGATGAGCGTGGCCTTGTCGGGCGCGGCGTAGCTGCAGATGGAGCACTGGTACGGCGAGGCCCCCAGGTGGTGACGCATGTGCGCCTGAAGCCCGGCCGGGAAGGAGAAGACCTGGGTGCAGAAGCGGCACGGGTACTCCGTCTTCGCCGGCGTCTTGGCTTTCTCCTTACCGCCCACCACTTCCTCGTTCTTCACGCCGCCCGGGCCGGTTTCGTAAGGCACGGTGGTGGTGGAGGCCGCGCTCTCCGAGCCCATCTGCACGTTCTCCCAGCCGTAGCCCTGGTTGACGGGAGACGAGGAAGAAGAGGACGAGGAGGAGGAGGAAGACGAGGACTGCTTGGGGGTCCGGAGAAGGTGTCCGGTTGGCGGCGGCAGGCTGGGGCTGACGTAGCCTGGCGAGGCCTGCTGGGCGTTCATGGGAGGTGGCGGAGGGGTGGAGGTGCCCACGCTGGAGCGCGGCGCCACCAGGGGCTTGGGCTTGAGCGGCGGGATGTGCTTGGCGTCGGCCTGTTGGCTGTGACCCGACGCCGCTTTGGGCAAGGCGGGGAGGTTCATCTGCGGCGAGACGCCGGTGGCCATCTTCAGGATCTGCTGCATGTCCACCCCGGCCTGGCCGCTGACGGGACGCACCAGCAGACCGCCGGAGGCGTCCGAGCCCAGCACGAAGCCTCGGGGCAGAGAGAGCAGGTTGAGTGCGGCGGCGGTGGCGGCGCTGCCCCCGTTCTGGCTCAGGCCCTGCAGCGAGCAGAGGGGCTCCAGCGGCGGCAGGTTCAGGCTGCTGCTGGACTCCTGAGGTAGGCTCGTCACGGGAGGCTCCACGCGGATCACCCGGATGCTCTCCAGGATCGCCTGCTGGATCTCGTCCTCCGATGGCGGCGGCTTCACCTTGGACTTGTGCTGCAGGCCCAAGTAGCCCAGGAAGTCGGCCTGCCGCTCCTCCTCGGAGGAGGGAGGAGGCTGTTCCTTCGGCGTGGCCTTCCCCCGCCCCTCTTCACCCTCTCCCTCCTTCTCCTCCTCCCGCTTCTCATCTGCGGCGGTGCTAATCCTGGGTTTATCTGCGCCGCTGATGTCATGGGCGCTGGGCGTCTGAGCCCCACCTGTGGCGGTGAGGGATTTATGCGTGACTATATGCAGCTCCAAGGAGTCCTGCAGGGGGAAGGCCTTGTTGCAGACCTCGCACACAAACCGGTGGAACTTGCTGGAGCATCGCCGCAGGTTGGTTTCACACCAGACCTAAAAATGTGAAAAGACAACAAAAAAAGAAAGACAAAAAAGAAAACAAGAAAAAAAAAGGAACAAAGAAAGAAAAAGAACTGATAAACAAACATAGGCAATGGATGTTTAAGAAACAAAAAGAACTGATAAACAAAGAAAGACATAGGATGTTAGGAAAAAAGTGACTGGAAACTTGGGATATATTTAAGGTACAGCAGGGAAGAAAACAGCTTTAGAGATTAATACAGCAACAAATGCTTATCAGCCAGAGAGGGGCAGAGAAAAGTGGGCAAAAGAAAGAGTTGAGCCAAACCTGGGCAATCTGAGGAAACTTGCGGCAGGAGAAGTCGATGAAAGCTAGATCGCTGAAGCCGAGGGGCACCGAGGGGTTGCTCTGGATGAAGGGTCGCCCCGAGGGGTCGGTGGGGAGCTGCTTGTGGATGACCGAGTTGTGACGTAGGAGGCCTCGATGAGTACGGAAGGTGATGCAGCACAGGTTACACCTGTAGCCATCGACATCAACAACAACAAAAACAACAACAACAACGATGTTGTGTTTCAGTTTCCAGAGTTTCCCACAGTTTTTTTAAGCCAATAAAGTGTTGATTGAAACTCAACAGTCATTACAGGTTTGATGTGTGTATGCTTGTCTAAGAATGCGTGTGTACATTTTACTTGCTCTTACTTGATTCTGGCGAGCAGGTTGCGTAAGAATGACTGGTGTGTGGCTATGTGTCTGCATGTGTGTGTGTGTGTGTGTGTGGTCTGTGGTAAGGCTCTTACCTCAGAGTAGTGTCTGGATGAGTCTCCATGTGGGACTCGAGCCCATATTTACAGATGAAGGTCTTGAAGCAGATGGGGCAGTGCAGGAGCTCCTCCTCGCGCTTGCCTCGACCTCGTTCCCCCGCCTGATCCTCCATCATTACCTGGGGGGGGGCACAACACAACATGCTCACTCCGGGATGCAAAGCCTAGACTCTGCTCAGTCGCAACACAATCTTAAGAGAAGAGTGACCTTCTAGCCTCTAGCATAATCTCAACTGTACAACAATTCTTTCTTTCCTTCCTTCCATCAGCCTGATGTCCACAACATAATGATGAAGCCTAACACATATTTACATTTATGCATTTAGCAGACGCTTTTATCCAAAGATTTTATGTGTATAATGTCATTATATATATATATATATATAAAATGACATATACAATTAATTAATTGATTGATGGCCATTTATCATGGGTGCTTTAGTACCTTCTTATTGGGGGACTGCTCAGCTGCCTCTCCATCATCCTCCACACTAGGCTTCCTCTTGACGGAGAGGCGTCTGCGCTTGGTTGGGGAGGGCGGGCTGGAGTTGAGGACAGTGTTTGGGTCCTTGTCGTGGATTTTCATGTGTCTGCAAGGTCACACACACACACACAGCGCTTACGGTCAGCACGGCAGACTAGCCACAACTGACGCCAGGGAATGAAAACACACACCCGGGCTTCCAAAACAACCCGACCCATGTAACTTGTGAAATGATTATCATTACAAAAACATTTTTTTTTTTTGTCAAAATTCTTTTAAATTGACTATGAAAAGGATAAATGAGACACAGAAACGCATCATTATGTTATCAGTCTCTGTGGAGAAAAGACTGGCACCCTACATTTCATTTATGAAAATTTCTATCTTGATATGAATTTGCATAGACACATTTGAAA
This sequence comes from Sardinella longiceps, assembly GCA_027497455.2. Lineage (NCBI taxonomy): Eukaryota > Metazoa > Chordata > Actinopteri > Clupeiformes > Clupeidae > Sardinella > Sardinella longiceps. The sequence goes on from JAODXP020000034.1 coordinate 10,051,405, forward strand.
TACATTACTATTGAATGATCTAAAAAAAATAATAAATAAAAAAAAATCACAGACTAGCATTAAGTGTGACACAGATAACACTATAAAAATGCCTCAGCATTAGACAAAGTTCTTCATCTTAGCTGGGTATATTCAGTGTGCCAAAATGCAGGTCTCTCTCTATCACCCTAATTATAGAGCACTGCTGCTTCTTTGTCTGAGTATGCAAAGTAACCATCATCTCCATTAACTTTCTGTTTTGTTAAGACGCTGATTCTAGACACTAAAACACTAAACTCAACTGTTGGCATGTAAAACTGTGTGTGCTTGTGTGTGTGTGTGTGTGTGTGTGTGTGTGTGTGTGTGTGTGTGTGTGTGTGTGTGTGTGTGTGTGTGGGGAGGAGAGTGTAGGAAGATAAAAATGCATGGCATAAACACGGACAGCAGAGGGCTTTCTCCTCAAGAGGTCAGACGCAGAGAAGAGTCACATTACAACATGCTGAGACGTGCCCCCCCTCCTCTCGTCTCTTCTCTTCTCTCTCTCTCTCTCTCTCTCCTCTCCTCTCTCTTCTCTCCGCTCCTCTGAGCTGCAGCTCTACCCACCCCTCAGCACCACAGAGTGCTTGAGCTGGAACAAACCCACCTTTCAGGTTCTACCACATACGAGCCTCAGCCTCTCCACTGCACTGCACTGCACTGTGTTGCTAGCTGCACACTGGGGCAGGATGAGAGGGTTTCTAGCAGCCCTCACAATCCCTGCTAAATGGAGTGTGTGCTTCGGCATGTTCCTATTCATTTGAGAACATGTCCCCACACCCCTCCCCCCGCCCTCCCTCCCTCCCTCCCGCGCTTTAACAGAGCTGCCTTCAGTACCAAAAGCCTGTATAGTGTGCTGTTATATGTGTGTGTGTGTGTGTGTGTGTTTATGGATGTAAGGGTATGTGTGTGTATGTGTGTGTTAGTGTCACTCTGTGTATGCCCGCATGCCAGACTAGAAAGCAAGGGAGAAAGCAACACTGAGGGAGAGGAGACAGAGAGAGAGAGAAAGAGAGAGAGAGAGAGAGAGAGAGAGAGAGAGAGAGAGAGAGAGAGAGAGAGAGAGAGAGAGAGAGAGAGAGAGAGAGAGAGAGAGAGAGAGAGAGAGAGAGAGAGAGCGAGTATAAATGTCAGCAAGCCCAGTGGTGTGAATCTTGTTTTACATTCGGCAGCCAAGGTTATTAATAGCAGACAGGCAGCGTGATGGCCGCCCATATGTGGACCCAACTCTGACAGCCCAAATCCTGTTCCGTCTCACATCTCAGCCCCTCTGGCCTTGCTCACGCCCCGTTGTCATGGGAGATATACTGCAGCACATTGGCCAGCTGCACGCTGCTACTGTTGGTCAAGCGACAAACTTTTCCAACGGCTCCAAAGTATGTAAAAACGAGAGCGAGAGAAAGAGGGAGCACATCTCCATGCACGTCGGGGAAAGGCAAAAAAAAAAAAAAAAGAAGAAGAAGGACGGTGTGTTGTTGATTTACTTTAATAGAGGACCATAAACTTTATCTAAGGGACTTTTACTGCAGTGTCTTGGCACATGTGCCAGAGGGCACTGTAGATTTCACAGCACACCTCTTTCTCTCTCTCTCTCTCTCTCTCTCTCTCTCTCTCTCTCCCCCTCTTTCTCTCTTGCTCCCTCTCTCTCTCTTTCTGTCTCAACAGATTTATCTCCGACCTGCAGGGAGACTGGAGACCAGCGAGTGAGGGTGTTTATCTATGACCTAGAGTGTCCTTTCTTCAATGAATGGATTAGACATGATTAATTCTCTCTGTTGGGTGAATGAGTTAATATCCTTGCCCAACATGCCATGCAGTAATGAGCTTATGGCTTACGTGTGCAAATGGCCTCCTCACATCCTCAACAAGCTTTTCCTATTTCCTCTTCCTGTCGCGCTCTTTCTATCTCTTTCTCCGGTTCTCTCCGTCTCCCTCCCTCTCCCTCTCTCAAACTCTCTCTCTCTCACACACACACACACACACACACACACACACACACACACACACACCCGCCCATCCATACACAGGAAAGCTGCGTTCCAGAACAACACAAGATCTCCTCGATTCAAAGCACACTGAGAGATGCTCAAACAACAAGCCAGACCAATCAGGACACACAAAGGGCTGCATGCTAATAAACAAACACACTCAGAGCGACCCCTCCCTTTTCTAAAGTAAACAAGGGCAATCACACACAGTAAGAAGCAGGAAGTAAGCTGACTGCACACACACACACACACACACACACACACACACACACACACACACACACACACACACACACACACACACACACACACACACACACACACACACACACACACACACACACACACACACACACACACGAGTGGGGATCCCCTCACTCCTACTCGCCCCCTCCCAACAGTCACCCCCTTCCTGTTCCTCTCTGCTCTGCTGGCAGACCATTATCCATCTCTCTCTCTCTCTCTCTCTCTTTCTCTCTCTCTCTCTCACACTCTGTGTCACACAGACAGAGAGAGACACATTCTCTCTCCTTCCCTTTCAATTTCAACTTTCTTGGCATGACTGTATGCAATACTGCCAAAGCATTAATTACTACTGAAAGTAGTGTGCGTGTGTGTTTGGTAGTAGTAGTAGTAATAGTAGTAGTAGCAGTAGTAACAGTAGTAGTAGCAGTAGTAGTAGTCATCAAAACCCCAGCCCACCCCCCAGTTACCCCTATTCTCCCAGTGCGTCTGTCCCAGTGGGCCACCCCCACCCTGCTGGTCCCTGAGCTGAGCTGCCCCGGGCCACGTGACCGACCGACCGACCGACCGACCGCTGCAGGTCATCATCTGTGCCTGTTGCCGTGACACTCACCTGTGCATGTTGCCGTTGGTGGTGAAGGTCTGTCCGCAGACGGAGCACTTGTAGGGCCGCTCGCCGCTGTGCACCAGCATGTGGCGGTCCAGCGAGCTGGCCGAGCTCAGGGCCTTGCCACAGATGCTGCACGAGTGGTCAGTGGCGCCGCTCTCAGTGTTGTGCTGTGGGTTGGGGGAAACCATGGGGTGGTGTTAACGCATAGGGATGTGCAATAATATATAATAAATATATAGAATATAATGTATACAATAATATATCCAGAATATCATAGAATATAGAGTAGGTGTGTGTGTGTGTGTGTGTGTATATGTGTGATATTATTCACTCCACAAAGGGAGAGCGTGAGACGGGGAAGAGACATTTTCACACTATCAGAAAATCTGGCTTCTCATCTCTGAGACTGGTTGAAGCAATATGGTGGAATTCATGTGGTTGATGTATATGGCTGAGTTCCTGTGTGCATGCTTAGAGTATAGAGCGGGGGAAGGGTGCTATACAGGAACTGTGTTGTGAGTGTTGTGACTTGAGTGAGTGTTTGTGTGTGTGTGTGTGTGTGTGTGTGTGTGTGTTGTGACTGAGTGTGTGTGTGTGTGTGTGTGCTTGTGCACGTGTGATTACCTGTCTGATGTGCATGGTGAGTGCATGCTGGGTGCCGCAGCTCTTGTCACACAGAGGGCATATGAAAGTCGAGCGATCCTCTTTGACCTCCTGCAAACGTGAAAAAGGCAGACTGAGTGGCGTACACCAGAGCAGAGCAGGGCAGAGCAGAGCAGAGCAAGCATCTCAGTGAGTAAGTGAATGTGGGCATACCATTCCAGCACCCTCAACCCCCACACACACGCCCCCAACCCTCCAACCACAACCCTCACCCCGCAGCAGCCTCTTCCCCTTCACTCTACATTAAACAGCCCTAGAGAGAGAGAGAGAGAGAGAGAGAGAGAGAGAGAGAGAGAAATAGATGGATAGATAGATAGAGAGAAAAAGAGAAGAGATGAAGAAAAAAATATAGATAGATAGACGAGAGATAGAGAGAGAGAGAGAGAGAGAGAGAGAGAGAGAGAGAGAGAGAGAGAGAGAGAGAGACCTCGGCCAGGGGAATGATGCAGCCCTGTCCAATCCACCCCCCTCTCCCCCATCAATCCCCTCCCCCCCACCCCCCAACCTCCCCACCCCCCCCACACACACCCACCAACCCTCCAACCTCAACCGTCCTCCTGACGGGCAACAACAGCTGACTCCCGTCCCCCCGTTAAGTTTCCACAGGACATCAATCACTTTTGCATGAAGCACATCAGGGCAACACACACACAGGCCAATGATAACTCCTGCTGCAATGTGATTCAGTTACAATAGAGAGATAGCTAATCACAGCTGCTAGGGCTCATATACGGTGTCACATGCACTTCAGGGTTTCATTGACTGACTGACTGACTGAGGGGGCATCTTCTTCTATTTTGACCCGCCAAGGTTACAAGCCAGCCAGCACATTGGCCATGTGATGGAACTAAAGTCACCGAGGTACAGTAAGATGGCGCACACACACACACACACACACACACACACACACACACACGCTGCATCAGTGGGACTTCCAGAGCAAATGTTAAGTGCTGTGGTTGTTTCTACTCTAAAATGTGTTCACAGTGGTGCATTGTGGAAGTAGCAATCGCAAACCACTGAGAAGAACAATTAACCCAGATTGGAATGATTAGATAATCTCTCATTCGTTTTCAGATGAGCGTAATCGGAGTTTGCGAGTGCTAGCCAATCTCATCATCTTGCTGAGTCCGAAGACACACTGTGTGTGTCGGATTCCTTGTCATGTTGACTCTGGGGCTAATTATTAACCTGCAATGCCCCAGCAGGACTCTGCTGAACTCCCTATCCCTTGCAAGTCTCTCAAACACACAGGCAAACACACACACACACACACACACACACACACACACACACACACATTCACTCAAACTTAAACAATAACATACTCAAGTCCCATCACAATGAGCATCGAAGTCCTGAGAGACAGAGTGTGTGTGTGTGAGTATGTGTGTGGATGTTGTGTAGGATGGGACAGCAGCTACAGCAGCAGGAGGTGAATAGGCATGTGTGTGTGTGTGTGTGTGTGTGCGTGCGCCTGACGAGGTGAACACACGGGGTGCAGTGTGTGCTGGGAACAGTTGTTCCAGCGCTGGTGTTACGGCGGAGCACAAGTGTCCTCCCCATCTGTCTGTGCTGCGCTGACAAGCCGCACTTCTGGCCCGGGCCCGAGCATCCCTAATTCACCACGCCAGGACAAGGCCAGACCCCTGCCGTCGGCCATCAACCAGCCATGACACACACACACACACACACACACACACACACACACACACACACCCCTCCTCCTACGTGTGGAAATGTGCTTAGCTGCACTGCCTGGCCAGAGGAACTGGGCTTGTTGGGGGTGGGGTGTCAAGGGTGAACTGGGTGGGAGAAGAGGGGGGTTTTAGGGTGCTTGATGGGGGTGGGGGGTGGGAGTGCTGAGGGGGCAGAGACACCTGTTGGCTCCACAGAGGAGCGCTTGACTGGGAAGCCCACACTTTAATTGGAGGCATAAGACACGCACAGGCCACTGACAAAGGGGGGATTGAGACGGCAACAGGGACCATTTGCTGCCGCCCGTTCAGCCAAAGTTCAGGCCAGTCGAGCTCGAGAGCCACGCGGTCGGGTGGACACACACACACACGCACGCACGCGCGCTCACACACACACACACACACACACACACACACTGCTCTTGCCTATCCCTCGGTGTGCTAAGCCCATCCCTGTGTCTACAAAAGCACAAGTTAGCGTCTAAAGGTTATCCATCTATCACCAGCACCAGCTCTGAACCCAGGCTTTATTGGAGGACCAGTGAGGACTTTGTGGGCGGGACTTTGTGCGAGATGGAGGGAAAACTGGAAACACACAAATGTGTGTGTGTGTGTGTGTGTGTGTGTGTGATAGAGGGAGAGAGAGAGAGAGAGAGAGAGAGAGAGAGAGAGAGAGAGAGAGAGAGAGAGAGAGAGAGAGAGGGAGGAAAAAAAGCCCTGAAAGACATCACAGCCAAATGAGCCAATCAGGAAGTTAAAGAATTTCTCCGTGCTGAATCAACTCTTAGCCCTGTTGTTCCACATGCCTCACAAGACCAAATAGCAAAATGGCAGCCAACCCTAACAGATGTGGGCATTTGAAAACAATTAGGTCAATTCTGCGTTGCACAAAATTTGGTCACACTCATCGCTATCGACAGCACTTTATAATGTAAAACAACAGGGCTACAAGTTGATTCATTCCGGATAAATCCTTTAATTCATGAGGACAGTGAAGTCTTTGAGGGCTTAGGGGGCTTGTTTGAGGGTTCACCCAGTAAGTGTGCATAACCTAGTGCCCTTCCCAGTGGCTCCTACCTGGTTCCTCCTGCCCGTGCGGTTGACAGCGGGGGACTTGCTGGGCGTCTTGACGGGTGTAGTGGTGGTGGAGATGGGCTCCACGCTGCCGTTGATCTGCCCGGCGTTCATCACCGTGTTCATCATGGAGTTGATGGGAGTCAGGTCGCCTCCCTCCTCTCCCGCCCTCGCCTCCTCTTCATCCTCCTCCTCCTCCTCCTCCTCTTCCTCTTGCCGATGCTCCATTTCGTGGTTTCCTGCTGCGCGGGCGCTTATGTCACACGGGCGAGGCGCTCTCTCATCATCTTGCGAGTCGTTGTCGTGGTTGGCCTTCCCTGAGAGCAAAGGTGATACTGTGGCAATTAACCCACTGATAAAAAGAAGAAGCCCTTGTTTGTAACCTGGAGGATACTGGAACACTGACTTTTGGACTCAAGTTTTTTTTTTTGTTTTTTTCCCCCCTTCTCAAACCTGGCCATTCTAAGTATAGGCCAACATGGTGTGGTGGTGCGCTAATAAGTCATAAAACTACTTGACAAGCAAGTTGTGTGCTTATTGCATAAGAGCAATGAGTGAAGTGGCCCTGAGTTGGGGCTTGGTGAAT
>JAODXP020000034.1:10065780-10230780 GCA_027497455.2 Sardinella longiceps
TCTAACATCTCTCCTTCCTCAAATGTGCAATCACATTAGATGAGGTCACACCAAGCCTTTACAGTAGGGAGAGAGGAATGGAGTAGGGTGGGGTGGGGTGGGGTGGGGGTGGGTGTCAGACTGGGAGAGTGACTACGTGAGTGTGCGAGGGTGCGTAAACAGGAGTGAGTCAGTCAGGGAGAGAGAGAGAGAGAGAGAGAGAGAAAGAGAGAGAGAGGGGGGTGGGGGGAGGGAGGGACTGAACGACAGACCGGAGTGAAGCGGAATGTCTCCTTGGGCATCGGCCGCCACATCAGCTGGTGTGGTGACGGGCACAGGCAAGTGCAGAGGACACAGAGCCCCGGGATGGGCAGGTGGCGCAGCGCCTTGTGCTTGGGCTCCGATGTGCCGCTCGGGCCTGCTGCTGGATCAGTTACAGTTACAGCAGCAGCAGCAGCAGCACAGCCCAGCTCTGTGTAGGGCAGAGAGGCCAGGAGGAGGAGGAGGAGGAGGAGGAGGAGAGGGAAGAAAGGGGGAGGGGGAGAGTAGGAGAAGGAGGGGGGGCGGGAGAAGCTGTAGTCAGTGATGGCATCCGGCAACAGGGAGAGGAATACCGCCACAGGAGAATAAGAGAGCGGGAGAGAGAGAATGAAGCCGACAGAGGAGAGGAAGGGAGAGGCATGAGAGAGAGAGAGCGAGAGAAAGAGAGAGAGAGAAAGAGAAAGAGCAAGAGGGAGGTAGAGTGGCTTGACTGGTTTTGCTGCTCTGTTTGCCTCTGAAAGCCTTGGCTTAACTTCCCCTTGTTGTGTCACGTTATCGGCGCGCTATCTCCACACAACACATGCACCAATGTATACATGTATACAGACACACATGTGCAAATGCACAGACAAGATCAAACCACTCCCACACACACACACACACACACACACACACACACACAACACACTTTGTTCACATTGTTCATCACACTGTGTGATGCACTCACTGTTCTTCAGACAGCTGAACTGTGCCATGTTATCACAGGTTAGGAAAGAACACTCAAGTCACAGAGCATCAAATGAATATCAACAATATTTCAAACGACTACAAAACAAACCATTGCAAAAACACTAATGCTTTACAAATACAAAACAAGGAAGTAGCGGGGGGGAAAAAATCAAGAATGAGGTATTGTGAAAAGGGAGTGAACGAGAGAGAGGGAGCAAGAGAGAGAGAGAGAGAGAGAGAGAGAGAGAGAGAGAGAGAGAGAGAGAGAGAGAGAGAGAGAGAGAGAGAGAGAGAGAGAGAGAGAGAGGAAGAGGAGACCCCTAAGGGGTTAACAGTAAGAGCAGTGAGGGGCGGAGCGGGAAGCCCTTGGCAAAGCTGCACTCAGCTGTCAGTCCGAACAGGTGGCCCTGACGCGACCTTTGGCTTCTTTTGCATACAGCCTCCATTTTGTTGGAGGCTTCAAGGCTTAAAGCCCAAGTAGGGCTTTTTTTTCTTCTTAAAAAGAGAAGTCTCTCGTGTCCCGGCAAACTGATGCTCACCAAATGCTACTCCTCCCATCCACCTCCCCATGGGTGACTGTGTAAGACTGAGTGTGTGTGTGTGTGTGTGTGTGTGTGTGTGTGTGTGTGTGTGTGTGTGTGTGTGTGTGTGTGTGTGTGTGTGTAAACAAAATATTGACCAACACCATATTCCCAGTGCGGTAGATGGGGGGGAGGACATACTAGGTCAACCTCACCTGGCTGGATAAAGACCACAGCATCTTTAAATAACACCATTTGGCTATTTGCAGGAACAGAACTGCAAACACACAGACACTAGACACTTGCACATCCACACAACAAAACAGGCACACACGCACACACACACACATCCAAAACACTTCCACACGTGATGCTGTGGCTGATGGTGAGGTTTATTCCTCCAGAGAAGCTTGAGTACACCACTGTTGACATGCGCGCGCACACACACACACACACACACACACACACACAAAGCTGTGGCTCTGGTTGTATAGAAGCAGAGCCCGGCAGCAGCAGCAGCAGCCCACTGCAGAGCCACCCATTTCCAGGACTGTGCATTCCAAGCTATTTAAAACTCAGCCTGCTTGCAGATTTACCCAAGCGTACACTTCTGTTCATTATTTCATAATCATCCCTCTCAAGCCCCTCCACCCCCCCCCCCCACCCCTCATTCCCTCGCTCTCTCTCCTCTTCTCCTCTCCCTCCATCTTTCTCTTGCTCTTTCTTTATCTCCCGCTTTCCTTTTTCCGGCCCTCACCTTCCTCTTCTCCGCCCTCTCTTTCCCCCCTGACACACAATGAGACAACAGGTCACGAATGCGAGCTGCGCGGCTGCGCCTCGGACAACACAGCGACAGCGACAGTGACAGCGACAGACGGCACCAGTACCAGCAGCGACAGCGGCAGCAGCAGCCGCGCTGAAGTTGAAGTAGGTCAGAAAGTTTATTTGGCAGCGCTGAGGGTGTTTACATGCTTAGATCCCTCTGTCTCTCTCCCTCTCTACTGTATTCCCCACTGCCTGACCAGCCTCCCACCCCCCTGCTTAGGGCCCTTGTGATTCACAGCTCTCGCTCCCTCCCTCTCTCTCTCGCTCTCTCTCTCCCTCTCTCTCTCCTGTTGTGCCCTGTTCTCTCTCTCTCTCTCTCTCTCGCAAATACACAAACTACACACACTCCCTCAGTTCTTCTCTGTCTGCCTCTTGCTTTTCCTCCTCTGTGCAACATCCTGGCCCCCACAAACTCACACGCTCCAATAGTTTGACCTTCATCTACACTTTCTCTTCATCTCTTCGTCCATCTCCCCTCCCAGCACCTCAAACTGCTCTATGCTTCCCGTCACACACACACACACACACAGTCATCCATTATTTTTGCTAGCTTGTTGCTCCTTTTTTCCCCGTGCTCTCTTATTGTCTTATTTTCTGCCACTTCAGCTTTCATTGTGTTTGTCGCTCTTGCAGTTTTTCTACTCTGTATTTAGTGTCCTCTCTCTCTCTCTCTCTCTCTCTCTCTCTCTCTCTCTCTCTCTCTCTCTCAAACTCACTCACTCGCTCTTCCTTTCTCTCCTGACGAGTGCTCTCTCTGCTCAAAGTCACAGAGACATGTTCACACTTACACAGGAATGTGAATAAGTCACTGAGCTGACTAAATTATTAACACAAGAGATCCGGTTTTATTGGTTGAAATCACATTGCTTTGTGCAACACTGTGAAAGGCAATGGCTTTTCACTTCTCACTGAGTGGGCTTTAAATCTTTTTTTTTTTTTTAACTCACTCATCCCTCTTTCAACTTCACTCCTCTTGATCATAGTGGACACAGCCACATCATCAGTCAGGGCCTGAGGTTTCCATAGAAACTCCCATCCACTGACCTACACCTTCAGGCTGCCACCTCCTGGCCCCACCCACACATTCATTCAGCCAATCTCTCCTCCCTCTACTCGTGTCACATGACACTTCTCCAGCCAATCCTGTAAGGGCAGGTCAGATGACAAGAGCTTGGCCAAGCTGAGGAGTGGGGGTTGTGTGAGAGGGATTGACACCTGGGAAACAGCAGGAGACTATCCATCAATCACCAAGTGTGTGTGTGTGTGTGTGTGTGTGTGTGTGTGTGTGTGTGCGTCTACTACTGCCACAACAGCAACAGGCCCGGGCATTACACACACACACAAACACACATGTGCACTTGCTCTCATTCACACAAGCACACACATGTGCACTCTCTCTCATTCACACACAAATACACACATATTCGCGCACATGCACACACACACACACACACACACACACAGAGACACACTCCAAAACTGCCACACCGAAATAAGAGTCACATTGTGCTAGGGCAGCTCTGCTGTAGCAGTGGGCTTTATGAGAATCAGAGCCTTGGGACAAGCTCCTACTGTATAAGAGGGCAATTCATCTGGAACAGGGGAGGGGGCAATAGCTCCACTGCGACTCTGGAGGAGGCAATTCATTTCAGTCTTTTGGGGAATACACACGAACAGGTCTGGGCAGAGGGAAAGCTCATGCATGCAAGCCCAGAGCCAATTGTATATGGGCCATGTGCTAACCACACAAGAGTCTTCACAAACCTCCACCTCCATCTTTTCTCCTCATACGGAGACAGGCTTGAAGTGAAACGAAGTTTAATAGTTACACCACGTCACGTGTGCTAGCTCTCATAGTATCAGCATCCATCTCGTATTGTCAGGCATTATGCAGAGGAGCACAGACACTGAATTTTTTGCTATGCTCCATCGATATATTACATCGATATGTTCCACAAAGTGTCTTTGTCTGTTGTTTGTTGCTCTTAGATCCATTCTGTGATTACTGCACAACCCCATGACCTTTCATTCATGATTCTACCGTTCCATTCAGATTTGTTATAGGATACGACATACTTAGATTAGCCAACTTGGCAAATATCATTTTGGACATCCATGCTACCTAGCTCTTTCACAACTGCAGCAGCAGCAGCAGTCAAACACTGTTGTGTAACCCGACTGCAATCAATTCAAAAACAAGCACATTTTTAAGACTTGTAACTCAGCACCCAATCAGTGCCCAAGTTAGCCTAGGCTACTGTAAAACCATGCAGCATTGACACCACGCTAATGCTGCCAAAGGCAAATGCTATTTTCACCTGACCAGTCTCCTAACACTGGATCACAGGGAGTCAAAGGGTAAGTGTGGAACAATACAAATCAAGATGCCACAGCTCAATTTCTACAAGGCTGAGTTGTGCACATCCGTCCCCAAGCCTAAACAATGAGGGCTGATTCTGAGCACACTGGAAGCAGATGATGGCTCCGAATATGAAATATAATCTCTTGCACTTTGACCTGACTGGCACGTTGATGAGGTTTACAGGCAGAGGAACATTGGTCAGGCTGTCTATCTCTGACTGCAAACTCAGTTGAGACAGAGAAAATATTACATCATATACTCACTGAAAATAAAGAAAACAACTCATAATACATTGAAAATAAATAAAACAAAAAAGGGATTGCTCAGTGTTAAGATCAATATGAAAAACCTACATACTATATTATGAAAAAAAAGAACAAATCCTCTAGCCTTGTTTGTTGTTGCTAACTGTTTGGCTAATCCCTAAATACACACTGGATCTCCTGTTAAGGATGTTCAATTCTGATTAGGCAGAAAATGAGTGTCGCCCAACAATCTGCCCTGTATTGACAGCTCCCTCAGCCGCCCTCAGAGCGATAAACAAGTCGAGGTCTCTCGTGGCAGCAGGACGCCGATGGGCCGTGTTTGTGCCCGTGTGTTTAGCCAACAGGGCTTCCATGGCTGCAGTTTTTGTCACACATCATATGTCAGCAGCTCCATCAGGGAAGTGGGCTGCTATGTCAGGTCACCGGTCAGGGTCAATGGCTTGGGGAAAGCAGAAAGGCAAGCTAGAGTGTAGATACAGTGTATGCTGACAGTCCCCGTTTGCTCATATCTGTATTTAACACTACACCATCTTGGGGCAAAACCCATTTGACTCCATCACAAGATTGCACGAAAAGCTCAAAGATTTTATTTTTCTCTCAAATTTTTGTTTTCATTCAAGTACAGACTATGCGTCTATTTGTACTTCGCTTCCTCACTGTGACTGCACACCAGGCACTGCAGAGGAGGACCTATCCATCACTAAAACAAGATAGCAAAAGATTCATTCAAGGCTTCGCTGATAACATGCTGAATCTCTATCCAATTGCATGCAAAAACGAGCTGAAGGCCTTTTCTTTAGTTATTTTTTGAGAGGATGAGGTAACAATACAGACAGTTACAGAGATGTAACTGCATTTTTTTTTTGTTTGTTCCTTACAAAATCTAACATTAATGATGGAACCTTTTAGGGGGGTTGTTTATCACAAGGAAATATCAAATTTAAAACCTTTTCTTTTTTCACCCCATTCCCAGGTCTGTGTCATGAGACGCAAAGAGGACTTCATGGCCTCCTTTAGCCATTCATGTTCTGATGAGCTCTCTATTACATTCCTCTGAGCCAGGAGCACACGTCTCATGCCCGGTGATAAGGGAGTTAATATTTACTGGAACTCTGGAACGAACCAGGCTACAGGAGGCACAAGTGACCTTTGCCTTGTTTCCAAGCTTCATTTTATATTTTTTTTCTTACTCACTGAAGGTCATGTTATTCATTTTCTCTCTAAAAGAAGATTCAGCTTTTAGTTTGATGCTACATTCATTCACTTCCATTCAGAAGTCTTCAGATGATTTGTGGTTGAACTAAAACAATTTCTAGCTAGTTTCCATTGGGTTATTTAGGAAGCAGCAATAACAAGTAAACTTTTTTTTGTAAGTGTTTGTGCGGAGCATAACTGGTGAGCCCAACAGGTTTAGAAACCTGAGGGCAGTGAGACTATGCTTCAGGAGCATCACTAATCCACAGCATGTTGCATGCGAGCCATCCTCCATTATGTGTGTGGGTGTGGGTGCAACTATGTGTGTGTGTGTCTTGTGTGTGTGTGTGTGGTTAAGAGACGGGAGCGGCTGGGTTTCACATCACTGAAAAGCAGGCCTTTTCTGGCCCATTGTCTACACCACCTCGGGGCATGTTGGGATAGGCCGCTAAAGGGCTGGCTGACTCGCCTCCGTCCCTCGGGATGGCAGGAGCACAGCGCTAACATCCTCCCGCATCCATGCCTTTCTTTCCCTCTTTCAGCAAACATCTCCAGGTGTCTCTTTCTATGGTGGACCAAGGACAAAAGAGGAGGGGAAACGTCCCTAAAGCAACACAGAGGAGGAGAGCTACTCTGGAATAGGAGGAGGGCAGGAGGACTCTGAGAAATGCTTCATTTTGTACCGATGTATAAAAACAAGCTACTGGCTCTTCCCATCATGATATCTTAAGTTAGACATCATTCCTGCTTTGTGCATTCACAGTAGTTTATTTCCTGCTTCGAGAATCAATGTTCCAAACATAACCTAATTACATTGCTCTGCCAATGGTGGAACAAATGGGGAGGGGATTATTTAATTTAAATCAAAACAATTAACAGTGGCAGCCTGATGCATTGAAAGTTAGACGTTTTGGTGGAAGTCTTGGGATGGAAAGCTCTATGAGAGGAGCATTGAGCTGAAGCTTCGAACACATCTGTTTCCCATTGCTCAGCCTTCTCAGAGACACAGAGGAGGATCTGTCCAACCCGAGCGAGCGCTTCGGCGGCTCCCTCGGAGTCTGCTCTTGGCTGTTAAGACTCCGCATGGCCGCCCGTGCCAGATTATCATCTACGCCTCCTCCTGACTCCAACTCCTGGTCCGAGTCTACAGCCATTAGGAGTCCCTCAGAAAATAGCCTAGCACTCTTGGCACAGCCACTTCTATTACAAGTCCGTAAACATCACTGATACATAATGGGTTGTAACAGAGGAATCTCATTTTGTTACCCAAGATGAGGGTATAGCAAATGGCAACGGCTGCCTATCTGTACCACTGCCCCATCATTCCCTGTTTAGCTCTGTAACACTACTCTCTATGCTAAAACAGTACAAAGTTTTTCTAAAGGTATGTGTTTCCACTTTGACAACCACCCATATAACTATTGACTATTGTGTTCATTCGCAATGCTGTCTTGTGACAAAAGTAGAAGTATTTATAACTTCAGAATCATCACTTCTTAGGGGCAGCTGACATTCTGACCTCACGTTAACCTAAAGTGGATCACACCAAAAAATGGCTACACCCATTCATAACTAGGCTTACGAATGCATTACTAATGCACCAGCAACAGGCAGAGTCAACCTCACACTGAAGATGGCCTGTTCTAGAGAAACAGGTTATACGATGCTGCTTTGCCTGCCATCCTCCCCCCATCTTTCTCGCTCTCTCTCCACCTCCCTGCCTCACTCCCTCCCTCCCTCCCTCCCTCCCTCCCCCTGCACGATCCCAAATGAGCAACAAGTGTAGCTCTTCTTGAGTGCGGACCCTCCCCCCCCTTTCTGTTCTACCTCGAGAAGCTATCACAAATCCACAGACTGTGAGCAACTGCCAGCTGACAAAACTGTTTAGTCAGCAACAGAGCCAGGGTGGGAGAAAAGGGGAGGGGAGAAACAGGGGGAGAGGAGGAGAAGCCAGTATGAGTTGTGGGTAATCCTTTCTCTACCTCTCTCTCTCTCTCTCTCTCTCTCTCTCTCTCTCTCTCTCTCTTTCTAACTCTCTCGCTTTTCTATTCTTCATACACACAGGAAGAAAAAAAAACACATGCATGACAGATGAGATGAGTTTAAAGGACTCATGTTAAAACCTTCAGCAGGACCACAGAGCTGAAGTGGGAGGTTACCGTATCCAACTTCCTCCATCTTCCTCACACAGAGTCTGTTTCATTTCCTGTCAACCACATCCCTACTCTACTCACAGCCTCCATTTTCAGATCAGTCCATCTCTCTCTCTCTCTCTCTCCTCTCTTGTCTGCCTCTAAGCATCAGTGATGGGCTTTCATACCACAGGAAAGATGTTTAGCAGAAAAACAGTTACCCCTAGCTGCTAATTAAGAGGGAAGTTGTTTCACAGCAAATGACACCGGGCCCTAAACTACACAGGCTAAAATAGGGCTAACATCATCTGTTAAAGCTTAAGCATTTAGTATATATTTAGGAAGCTGATTGTTTTACTCAATCACATTATGTTAAGCTATTTGGGGTAACGTACAGAAGTATACAATCACAACAAAACATCAACTTTCCAAGAGCATGCATTAAAAGGTTTGGCTTCCTAGCCTCTCACAAAGAAAAAACCTTCAAATCACCAGTTAGCATCCTTGAAGAGAAAATAAAAACACCACCACCACCACTTCACCACAGCTTTTTCACATCTCACCAGCCCACACAGGTACAGTAGCGCATTCTACATCATGTCTTTGCACCTAAACAGGCCTCCCATCCCCTGTGAGGGAGAGGGAACATAATCTTATCCAAAATAGGCGCGTTAAAAATAGGTCCCAAGCGAAAGAGGATGCCCATCCTACTCGTGGACGAGTGAAGAGAGCGCCCATCACTGGGAAGAAAAGGGCAAGGCCTGCTGAGATGACCCACCACTACCATTCATCCTCCACACTTTAGCCCTCTGACCCGCAAACCCACCAGTTCACTCACTTAGCAAAGAAAATGCATTCAACATAAAAGCAGAATTGTGCAACTGCAGTTTCAACTTTGACGACACCCTTTCAGGCCCACCGGTAAGGAAGAAATGGGCCCCAACATCCTTTTTACAACTTGTATTTAACTTTTAAGGGTGTGACTCCTCAGTTCCAAAGAACACTCATCCCACCAGATTCCAAAAGAGATTAATCACAGGTGTATGCATCTGTTCCTACGTGTTTTTGGCTTTTGTTTTGTTTTTCAATGCATATCAAAGTCAACATGAACCAAAATTAGCCAAACACGAAGTTATTCAATGCTTTCAAAATTGTGAGGGATCTGGGAGTAAACCACATGCATTTGTCTCTAGGATCTTGTAGCCTATTGATAGTAGCTTGTTTCTGTCTATCCCCTGTTGACTACCCATTTAAAACAAGGGAGATTACCCCCCACCATTTCATGTTGGACCATTCAGCTTAATGTGCCTTAGGCTTTTCAGCCTGCCTCTGGCTTCACACATCTGATTCGCACCGAACAAACAGATCTCCACCCAACACCTAGCTCTATTGTGCAAACAGCCTTTCACTGGAGTTAAATGGAAGACAGAGAGTACCACTTATAGGTCTACTACTGCTTCAGAAAATGCCTGATCATTCTGAGAAGCCTAAACTGTAATGTTACACTTTTATACTTGATTATAACATTATAACCACTGGGCAATTGGTACCTATAATCTAAAATTTACATATTAATTAACACATCAACAGTACTACTCAAACTTTAAAGATAGGCTACGTTTCCCAGAATGTTTCTCTGTATACATCATCTGCAAGCTGATGGTTTCAAGAATCAGCGCTGAGCTGGAGTAAAATAGTGGATGATACTGCCTCCCTAGGCCTCCTGGAGACCCGTGTAGAATTTCGTAATGGAATGTGAACTGTTCATCCGGATCTGCACTCTGCTCTTCTCTGACTCTCGAAAGTTAAACGATCATGGGAAAAAAGATGGGAGGAGAGCGATCGAAAAGACAGAAGCTGAACTCTCATTGTGTACAACATGTACTAAACTGTAATTTAACCTGCTCTGCAGCATAAAAAGTAGGCTACTTGCTTGTTTACAAACTGTAACACCACGTCGACAACTTGTTTGTTTGGACTCGACATAACAAACAAGAGTTCATGTGTGTTATTTTCTCTGCGCTACCAATCAGCAATGACATCTTCCATGTTTAGTTCCATCTTTGAGGAGAGTATCTGATGAGGAAACTCGCGCCGTTGACTCGACGCCTGCATTATACTTCCTCCTTTGGGACGACATTTGTTCCTAAATATCCCCCATACTTGACGGGTATCTAAAGTCACGATGCAGAGATGATGATACATTTACGTAGTATATAGACAAAATGAAGACAACCCAAAATAACTATTTGGAAAACATCTCTGCAAGGTCAAAACGTAAAAAGGACGCGTGTTAACCCCCCACCACCCCCCCACGTTGGCTCAGATCAAAGTACACTGAAAGATGTGGATGCTTCGCCGCTCCGTCGACACAAACTTGGTTTCTTGTCACGTTATCAAGAAGTCAAGTTAAACTGAACCACAAAAGCATAATACAACTAATATATTCTCCAATATCATCTCAAGTTACCGCAGCCCAGGTAGTTATAAATACATGTGCGCAAAGGACGGACAGTCAAATTCCTGTAGTCAGGCGATCAAACTATGGATGAGAGTGAAACTAGGAAGCGTCGCCGACCTGTAAAGAAAACTAACTTTATCCTCACATCTCATTCGAAACTGTTCTAAACAGTTGTTTGAAACAAAGTTATTTCGTTGAACATCTATCAATGTGTTAGGCAAATATGAAACTAAGAGATGCCTGTTGCATTGGCAAACTTTTCAAACTAGCCTACTTACATTTGACTTTGTCGGGGTTGGGCTGCTTGCGCCGAGGCATAGATGATGGTGAATGGAGATGATGGACTTAGAAAAAAACTGCAAACTTGTTCCGGAGAGCAATCAAAATGGCGTTTCAGATGATGTTCAAAGTTCGTCAACTCAATAATTTAACCCCCCTCAGGTTTCTCCTCAAAAAGAAGTAGGCCTGCGATGGAGAATGTCGACAGTCGGCAAGGGGGAGAAAACTCACTTTTTTCTTCTCTTTCTCCCACTTAGGTCGTTCCTAGGCGCTGCTCACTAAACCTGATAAGTAGACGCATCACGTGTTGCTCCTAGTCTCCAAGGGGACGTGTTACTGAGGCTGCTGCCACTGCCGTTCAGCATGTGAGCATCTCTACGGGAGGGGTCTCCATCGAGCTGGGAGGAGGGGTGGAGAAGTTACCAAATTGTTATCTTCCCTGTCTGAAACTGCCTCGGTGGCGTCAGAGAGTGGGGGATGATTGTCTGAAGTTTCACGCAGCATCAAATAGTTGACTTTACGGACTGTTGTGTAGGCTATCAATTTATTTTAAGTTAAGTTAGGTGAATCATGAATTAAACCAACTTTTAGTTAGTTGTGCTAAATTAAACAGCTCGGCGCAAGTCTTGCGTAAAAGGTTTTTTTTTTTACCGAATGAAGAAGTGAATATTCGTATTTAACTATTTTGTCTCAGTGTCAATGATGTTTCAGGAATTCCCTTTTTACATGTCACAGGACATTGCAGAAGTTTACCCCATTCTCTAACCTACTTAATGTTGATAAATCTACGTTGCCAAGAAACGGCTAACCTACACTAAAAAGTTACGCTGCCCGCGCGTAATAAGACATCCGTGCTCGCTAACTATTCTGCATTCATTTACGGATCTTTCACAATAATTACTGGATGTAGATGGGGTTAAATGTAACGTAGCATATTCATACAAGAAGTGTAAATCGGTGGCTAGAAGTCTTCTTCCGATGCCATGTTTGTGGCGGTGATGCAATCTTCCCCCAGCCTCGCGCTCTGGCGCCTCCAGCCCATCACATGAGACGAACACCTGTTGGTCGTTACGGTGCAACAGAGAACATCACTCATCTTAGTGGTACATTTAAAGAAAGAAATAGGCTATCATTTCTCTTCAATTGTAATAAAGAACATTAGCAATATTACTGTGGATTGACGGTAGCTAATAAATACCATTCGTGAGAGCTTAAACTCTCAGCACAATTCATTAGTCCATTATTCACATGCGGCTCTGAATGAATAAAACGGAGAAAAATCTATAGCGATTTTACATTGTCATATGGATATGCTACGCTATTTTAGCCAATTGTTAAATAACCTTTAGTAAGCCTACTGTCTTGAGGAAATGTGATAATTGCCCCTGCATCTTTTCAAGCATGGGCATCAATATGTGAGACCTCAATAACATTTTTTTTTTTTAATGGATTGCTTCAGATGTTCCAAAAGTGAGTGTTAACACTGTAAAAGTAAGGACATAGGACATGGATTTTTTTCATAGAGTTCAGAGTAGAAAAGAAAAGTTTCATGTTGGGACAACAACAACAAGCAAAACACTAATTACCAAACGAAACAAATTCATGGATTTTAGCTACATCAGACTTATTTACAGTTTTTTCTCCTTATACACTGGCCTATACGTTAAAGAAATACATGTGAAAAGGAAAGGAAAATGAAAAGAGCCATTGATACTGTGAAGGAAGGAGTTGCTCTTGTGTTACACACGCCCTTTGTCATCGTTGTTATCAAGCTTGTATGGCATCTGGTTGGCCTGGTCCTTCTGAGGAGGGTTGTGGTGACTGACTCAGAGTGAAAACAGCTGGTCTACAGAAAGCATATTCTAGCAGCAGAAGAATTCCTCATTATCATAGCATGTAGCTTCACTCTGGTCTTCTATCATCAGACAGTGTCTTCAGGACAACAGTGATACACATAGGCCTAGCAGTCACTGTGTTAGAATTCTGACTTATACATTTATACATCACAGATTGACACTGACACAAACTCTGTCCACTTCTTGCATCCACTGTCGAAAAACTGTGTTACTACAGGTGTTGTGCTCCCACTACAGAAACAGCTGCTATTTTGACTGAATACATGGTGTTAGCAGTCATCCATGCAAGTGACAATAATGAACAGCTATGCTATACAATTGTTATCTAGGATAAGAGATTGTGCACTGCAAGTGTAATTTGACCATACCACTGCCAAAATTGTCTAAAATGATCTTTCTTATTAATGTTCCAGTTGGGTCTGTGAGGCAAGCTTGCATCTGCAATGTCTAGTTTAAATGGGGCTTAAGTGGGGCATTAAGAAGGTGTTCAAGGTGTTGAAGTTGTTTATTCAGGACTGTTTCATCAGATACTGATCTAATCCTGTTTAACTCAGCAAGGATAGATGACTGTTTTTAGAGAAGGGAGATTAGGAAGTGTGGAAGGGCAAAAGTAAAAAGATGACACATTCATGACAAAGGCAATTGCAGTTGCCATTGATGATACCTTAATGCAGGACAAGAATATGTACAATGCTAGTAAGCAGTTGTAATTGTGAACTTTTTATGAATGCTTTGCTGAGTGCCTAAAGGAATTCTGGGGGAAATACAGAGTTGTGCATCTCTGCTGTGTTCACCACTAGAGGGCAGTCCTCACTTGCAAAGGGCTTATGTAACAGTGCAAGCCCGACCTTGTATTTGCACAGCCTCTGACACACAACCTGCAGAGTTGCCTGTGGCCTACATGTTATTTCTCATCTCCCTCAGCCACAAGGTTTACAGCGAACATCTCCTGGTTTCTAGTATTTGCGCTGATTTTAGAGAACTTAGATTCAGGTGACATGTTTTGTGCATTCCTAATATGACACCTAAAGCACACTACCACATTATTGTATGTACATTAGTCTGTATGTAAATAAAATTCTGAACAGAGGTGAATGACCTTACAATATACAAATCTGAACTTTTGTGATTATACTAATGTTACTTCATTAGCACTAAGGAAATGTCCAACAGGAGGCATCATGCAGTCAAATGTGTTCTTGGATGCTTACTGCAGACACAGTGAGGTACATTGCCCTCCAATGGTGGCTTTCATGAACTATTGTTTGTCAATTGTTTTCCAATGCACTGATCTCCCCCCAATTAGCCCACCACTCCTTCCTCTTGTGTGAAAAACGATGGACTTGATGACATACCATTGATACTCCCATTTCTCCACTATTTCTTGTCGCTTAATAACATCTTTTGTATAACAATGATTCAATGATCAAGCATGTAGGTTACAAAGCTACACAGAATAACACTTCTTAAATGAGGAATCAGTACTTAAGATTTAGAAAGTGCATACTGTATATGAAGAGTTCAGATGCAAAACCCCCTAACTCCACTTGACCACTTTTTGAGAAAAAGGCCATTTATTATCAGACGTTTACAGTGTTTTGATTGTAAACAGATATTTTAGACACGGCAGGGAGCAGGTTTTATTTTATTTTTTCACAAAAACATTTCATTTACATATTCTAGATTTATACAGGATTCACACAATATCATTAACTCAGTTTTCACAAAAATGGTGTTTAGGGGGTTTTGCATCTGAACTCTTCATATGTAGCAGCTAGAAATTCAGGGCCCTATGACAGAAACTCATTTTGGCCACTCCAAACATTGATCATCATAATAAAATAATCTCAGGCCTTTAGAATCCAATACAATAAGCATTTATTTGGTATTTGCCAAAGTGACTCTTATTGTCTATTGAACATGTGTCATAAATGAGAAACTAAAATTTAGCTGTCATTGAAATGAAGGTGAGAAAGACATGCATGATAACATGCACAATAATTACTGTAGGTTCATATGCTGTCCTTCTTCTTCTTGAATTCAGTGCTGCATTTGATACTATAGACCACAATATTGTCAGAGAGGATTCAAGCCTTAAAAGTCTGAACTTGTGTCCCAACATTCGACAACCAGGTCACTCAGATCACAAGATCAACTTTTTGCTGCCCCATGTACACTCCTCAAAACCTGTGGTGACCAAGTTTTATCTGTAGTTGCTCCAAAGCTATACCCTACCTCCAAATATTGCAGACTGATATTGGGTCTTTCCACTAATAACCACTATTTTTGTGTAGGTGTATGGTTTTACTGTTATGACTTCAAAGCTAAACTTTTTTTATTCAGCACTTTGGCTCAACCCCTGTTGGCTTTAAATGTTCCATATAAATAAATATACTTGACTTGAACCATAAATCGTAAAAATGTGACGATGAGACAAAGGAGATCAGTCTGAAGTTTGAATATTACATAATGCAATTTGCATGTCAAATATTGTAAGTGTAATTAACTTAGGGATGTATACAACTAGATGTAATTTTTCATAATTACATCCATTTTAAACCTCTACTGAACAACAGTTAAACAAGAATTTCTAATCAATCATTTCAAGTCAACAGCCATTCACCGGTAAGTCATAAAGCACATAATCAAAAAGGTGCACCAGTGTAATAAGACATGGTTATATCAACGCAGTGCGTAAATAGGATCTGATGATGTAAGTGTCTCAAGATTTTTTTTCTCTCTTGTACGAGTGCTCCATGCCACCCCCTGCAAGATGCCTCTTGGGCAGCCTTCCATGATGCCAATGTCTAAATCTGCTATTGACTAGCCTTTTGCAGTTTGTCTCCATTCCACTAAATGGGCAATGGCATTCAGGATACACAGAAACATTTAGCTCCAGTAGAATACTTTTATTAACCTTTTGAAGTAAGATTACTTCTGATTGACTGCAACTATTACTGAGAGCACATTTGGTTACCCCAACACAGCTCATTTATTTGTCTTTTCATTCCCTTACCGGTGCACTTTAATCTGGTGAAAGTAGGCCTACTTATTAGCCTGGCGAATGCCAAACTAAAATCACAAGTGATATTTAGTCTGGGGACCTACCTATTGCATTTCTCGTAGCGGAAGCATCGTTTACAATTGTCCATAGCCGTTTATTGGGCGCTATGAATGTCTATCATAGCGTCTGTACATACCTCGGAGCCAGTACCAGAGCCACCACGTGACGTAAAATGCAATCGAGGGCCGTACAAATCCCTTTTTGTTCTGCGATTGGATACCGAAAGTAAGCGAGAAAAACGGCCATGGTCACCATGCTCCTCTGCAGAGTGAAATGAAATAAGTGCGCAAAGGAGCATGGGAATTCCCAGGCTACCTACTTATATGCACACCATCAGCAGCACTTTCTTGTCTTATTAGAAAGCTTTTGCTAAAAGGCTAAACATGAGTAATTATTTGCTGGTCAATGAATATATCATGGGTGACGATTCTTATGATCTGAGTCAGGGCGCATCTGTTGGTGCTTTGCTGCCTACGGACAGTGATTTTTTGCATTCTGTTAGTCATTTCTGCATGTTTCAAGTACATGCAAACAGTGTTAATATGAATCTATATGACACAAGGACTTCCGTCCCTTACTCTAAAATCAAAGGGGACATACAATGGGTGCATTAAGTATTGTACCTTGTCCTCTGATGTTAAAGTAGAATATGGGTATTGAAATATGGGTAATGGGTCCTTCTGGCTAAATGGCACCCTCTTTAGCAAAGGCGATTGAACTACAACAGCTTTATGAAATTTTACATCACATGTAGGCTTTGTTCCTCTTAACGCACTTGCTTCTAGCCTGACAAGTCAGACTATAACGTAAAATGTAAAATCTGACCACAAAGGACAGATTCTTGGGGCAGAATAAAAATTGCCTGCAAACTGCCCCTAGGATAGCGGTACGATCAGAGCCATAGAAAGCGCTTTGCTTGGCTCTGGCTACAACCAATCAAGAGCAACAAACAAGCCAATTCAAACAACGCTAAGCTCGCCCAATGACTCCCTGTCCACATAGGGCATTGTGATTGGCTAAACATCACCTACTGTATGTCTGAATATAACAGTTCCCTATGGCTCATGGCTAGACCTACCTGTACGCGCTGAGCAAATCAATTTGGCACCGCTAGGGTACGTCTACAGTTCCAGGCTAACATGCTGCACTTATTTAGCCTATACATACTGTAATCTAATGATAGCAAATAGTTTTGCTCAGTCAATGCATCTACAGTAGCCATGGGCCATAGGACTTCTGATTGGTCTGACATCAGTGGTGTTAAACCAGTCACATAGCTCAATGTGTATAGAGTCATTGGGCGGGATTAGGCAAGATCAGCGGTAATTGAATTGGTTTGTCATCTTGTTCGTTGTTCTGATTGGTTGTAGTTTTAACTTAATTTCCCAATTGTAATAATTAAAGCTGTATTCGGCAAGTCTACGTAGCTCTGAGACTTAGGCAAAAAAAAAATCAGTCATACAACTCTCTTAGATGGAGCTATAGAATTCAGCCTTTTTCATGTACTTCCAGAATATCGTTCACGTCAGATGATGCGCTACGTAACTTTAAGGCACTTCTGCGCAACGATCTGATGTTGAAGCCCTTCAGAGCGATTTCAAGCCCAATATTTTCTAACCGAACCAATCAGGGCTGCTGGCTGCTGTAGAGGGTGTGGCATAGCGAAGAAGCAACCGTTTTGAATCCAACCAATCCAACAAACGTAACTAGCGTCATCGGTTGGTTTCGATGTGATTGGCTGAATTGTACGTCAATTAAATTGATGGACAAGCCGTTTGTCCAGTTAGATTCAAGGATTTCTGGCTCCTGAAATAACTTGTCTATCGCTGATCATCAGATGTTCGCGCATTAGCGCTACATCTGACGTGAGTGAGGTAAGAATATCGTGACAATTCTACGAAATTCGACTTTAAATGAGTTGCCGAATACAGCTTTAATGTTGAGGACTTTGTCGTTTTGCATGAATAAAGACTGCATATCCCATGGCATTATGTGCCCATAAGATAGATTCTGAGTAATGCACCTCTGACTTTCAACCAGGTTTGTCTGAATCAATAACGCTTTGTCATTTGTCTCCTCCAAATGAGCAGTTTGTGATTACTTTTTTTTTTTAACTTCCAAAACACCCCCACAGTCACCAATTTCTTTATTCAAAATAGCAACAAATGTTGTGCATTCTATAGCCAGGGAGTGCCATGCGTGCTCCATTTCACTCTGCAAAGCAACATGGTGACTATGGCCGATTTCTAGCCCTGCTTTTGGTATCCAATCAAATAACAAGGATGGACTAGCCCAGGAGTACCCATGCTGCCTTGCGCACTCAGTTTCATTTTACATCATCTGGTGCCTCTGGTATTGCCTATGAGCTACAGTACCTCGAGATGCTATGATAGACATTCGTAGCCCAATAAACGTCTCTGGACAATTGTAAACGACAAATCTCTGGGTCTCCAGAGTAAATATCCCTTGTGATTATTTTGTTTGGCATTAGCCAGGCTATACCTTCTCAGCAATTCATTTGGATTTGCTTGCCAACCAAAGAATAGGAACAGCAGTGAAAATTGATTGCAAGTGTAGTAGCCTACCTGCAGACTGTAGGTAGAGACAGAGAGTTTTCCTTACCCGTGATGAACCATACCATAACCATATAAAAGTGACCACAAAGAAATTAATCAACAAAATCTACAAAACCAAGGATGGTTTGCCTTGAATCAAGAAACAGGGTGATTTCATGTCACTTTTTTTCCAAAAGAAGGCTTCTTAGTCTGGAAAAGAAGAATAGTTTTTGTTGTTGTTTAATTGTTACATTATGTATAAGAGGATTTTGTTTGTCATGCCATGCCATGCTGTCATGGACCCCACACCGCCTTATCCCCCGACCCCTCTACCCTGTGATATCCTGTAAGTGGTGAATGTAATCTAGGCAGCAAATGTCAAGGGACTCAATTACCTCACAGTTGGATGCTTGCGCCCAGACCATGGGTCAGACAACATGGGACCATTCCCAAGAACATAGCCAGCATGCCATGTACGCCCTTTATGTTAAACATAGCCAGTTTTCATAGATTTAAGTACAGCCAAAGAGTGTATAAACTATATTTATTTTTGGTATTACCTGTCAAATGACCACCTTAACTATTTGCGCACACACGCATGGCACGACTCCCTGATTCCTGCTGCTACCACTCCAACTCGTGACCTTTTGGGAAGAGAAACAGCGAAAGCGTTGGAGGGTGTAGGAGGAGTGCATCCGACTAATATTTACGTCACTGAATCATCGCTGGCAACTCCACCCTTGTCTAGTGATGTGCACTACCGCTCACGCTTCACTTCGCCTCGCCTTATCGACTGCGGAGACAGGCTGAAGACGATCAAGAGGGACCTTGGGCATGCTGAACTCCTCGGACATGTCTTCTAATATAATTACTTGTGTACCCATGCAACACGACATAAACGAGTGGTTGAACTGATTATACGATGGGATTAAGTTTGGCCTGTAAATGTATTTTATTACTCCTTTTTTTGGAACTGATAGGTAAGACTTTTTTCTTTACTTTCTCACCGTATTTGATGCGTACTAAAAATTGTGAATGTCCAAGTAGGTCTATAAGGCATGATGAATTTTAGATATTAGTTTAAGACAGCAAAGTGAACAACCCTAGCGTCAAACTGGCAGAACTGTTAGCTGCCTGAAGGTGTAGCATCACTACTGTATCTTTTCTGCAAACATTTGATAGAAGATGGATCATGGGATCAGTGTCATTCAAAAGTCATCAGACCTAAGTTTACATTAGGCTATCTATTGAATTATTATGATGCAAGTGATGATTTCTTTATGAGTAACCTAATGATGAAAAAATTAACAGATCGAACTGACTGAACTGATCAATTTACAGGTCTACATTCTATAAAGTGCATTCTAAAGTAACCCACACGTACTTGAAATTGTTAACAGCTTCAATCCAGATAGAGCCTACTTTATGCCTCACTAAACTTCAGGCCTGCTATAGGCTGTTCTAAATGTAGTTTGCATGTGTACTTTGTTCTATGCTATTGGTGGATCTGAAAAATGATGGATACCGGGATGGATTTTGGGATACATGTGCACTCAGTGTCGTGCTTATCAAGTTACTGATTCAAAGCTAACCTAATCTCAGCACCCTCTCCACCTGGACTTCCCCATGTGATATATGAGTAGGCTACAGTGATCAATAGACCACGCCTGCATACCGGTAGTGTGTTTCAGGCTTTGCGCTCTGGACATTGAAGTTCGTTTTCACTATCCATGTGTGATAGTAAGTTGCTGCTCAATTTTGTTGTGAAAACAATACTTTCCTGATGTTTGTTAGCCAGTCAGATACCTATACTTGGGCTATGAACATACAGTAAGATAGTCTTTGTCGACCAGGCATTTGGTGAACAGACTTTACGCACCTATACAGAAGGCCTACTGTGTGTTGGCAACATAGATGCAATATTGAGTCTGCCCTGGATGTGGCATAGAACTAAATCTGTAGCACAATTAAAGCACCCTGTCAAATAGCCTACTTTCGATCATTATTAGTTTGTGTTTCATTCCAAATACTTTTTCAGCTTCCAGGCTCGACTCGGTTGATGCCGCGGGAGCATGTGATGCGGTATTTAAAGGCTTCTCTGACTGCATACTAAACTTTGGGGAAAACATGGTCAACTATCCTCAGGCCCTCAACGACAGAGAAAATCTTCAGACCCTCTGCTCGTATGTATTACCACCTTCTGAAACGAATCTTTTTGTTTATTTTAGCATTTCAATTTTTCAAGTGTTAAACGTGTTAGCCCATCTCTTAAAAAGTATGACTAAACGAGTGAGTGGGCGCAGGCGTAACCAGGGACTAGGCCCATGGCGAACTTGCCAAGGAACAGGCAGATGGCCCAAGCACGTTTTAGTCTGCGTCACCACAGGACTCAGAGTCTCATCATATCATGACAAATGCACCACATTTAGAGATAAACTGTGATTTTATATTATTCAAGTGGTCAAGTCTCTCATCTACCTCATTCTAACCAAATGGTACCAGGTAAATCATAGAGATGTCCTGGTAGCCTACTTGCTATACCGACTTATTAAGGGCATAATCGGTAGTTCATTCCTACCTGTCTGTGTTATCATTATCATTTCCATCAGGACTTATATTCCTACAGTAAGCCTAACATGTGGCAGTGCACACACACAATAATTCACAGACATTGTAATTGTCTGGCCAGCTGCAGCTGGTTATTAAATATGTCAGAGTGAAAATATAGATTATAGTTATGGCATTTCCTACTGTTGAATTGGATAGGTCACCCGTCCCTTAATTGGGAAAGGTCACTGTCCTTGCAGTGTATTGATTCCATTTGTCTACACTGTTCTAGATACATTAAAACATGTGTGCACAATCAGGTCTCATGCCCACAAACACACAGAGAATGAGAACCAGTTAAATTTAGTTGATTTTATGCATCTGAATTTGGTGTCTTTCCCCATATTTCAGGTATTGGGATAACTTTCATTCTTGTGCAACAACAGCACTTGCAGATTGCCAAGAGGGGGCAACTGATGTCTGGGAGCAACTGAAACAGCAATCGAAGAGGTTGAACTTTGAGGGGAGCTTATTTGAACTCTGTGGTGGAAACAGCAGGGCTTTTAAACATAGCTTGTGTTATGGAGTAACAGTAATGCTAACAGCTCTTTCCACACTGGTTACATGGCTTTTATACTGAGAAGGGGAAGAGGAAGAAAAGCAAAGCCAAGGACCACCATTAGACAGTCTTGACTAATGGACATCTACATCGCATAGGGAGCAGTGCATTAAACAGTAGTTATGGAATTATGGCATGGGACTACAGGCCATTATTGCAAAAAATACTTGCTGTGGTTTGCCAGTTTGTAATGCATGATAAGGCCGGCTACTTTTCAAGCACTATCTCAAGTTATAGTATTTTCTGTTAAAATGTATTGCACAGTTTTCTTTCTTTCATATATATATTTTTTTGTTTTGTTTTGTTTGTTTAATGTCTTGATGTTGAGCTAGCAGAGTTGTTGGAAGATACAGTATCTAGAGTGTGATGCCAGGGCATTTTCAAAAGAACGTCAAACTCAGGAACTACCAGGTCTTAAGAATGACCCGAAATCAAATGGTCAGCTAATGTATTCTCACAAATATGGTGGTATGCTTTCATGTGTGTAATATTTATTGTGGTAACCAAGAGAGTCCTGTGAATTACTTCAAGTTTGCTTGGGCATACTTTGTTTTGCACTTTTGATATGCTTTACATGTTGTTATAATTTATATGTACATGAATAAATTCTAAATCGCTATATTAAATATGTCTGGTTATAAGACCAAGAATGTGTAATGTAAAATATGAGACACAAAGGTAAAATACTTTATTGCTGAATTCAGTGTATGTTACAGTGGATTTTAGCATCAGAGTTTCAGCATCTCTTTCAGAATAAATTGTCTGAAAGTTGCCACATTTCCACCCAATCTCTCCTTTAATTTTTTTGTACAAGTATGACATTGATACTGTATACAGTATATATTGTATTAGATTAATTGTAGTAACATGTCCAGTTATATTTTAATGCCACCTTTTTCCTGTTTTTGAGAACAAAGGAAAAGAGCAATTAGTATTGTTCATATGCTTGTCACAATGAACTAGCATGCTTTTCACAAATGGAGTTTGAAAATGGGTATCAGAACAAAGAGGTGAAAGAATCCCTACTTTCTGTTGCATAGACAGAAAGATTCCTCTTGTGTGAATCGTCATCCCATGAACAAAAGGCGTACTATTGTCATTCACAAGTCAAGTGATTATTCATCGGATGGCTTACAGCTGGCTTTGTACAAATGCTAGAGATCTATTGCAAGCTGTGGTCAATTCTGAAAGATGACATTGTTTTTTCTTATGCATATTTTAATACAAATGTCCATGTTCCTCAGTTGTGTGGAAAAGTACATGGTTTCCATGACAACCACTCTTCCTGTTACTCCAGTGATGTATGATGGAACAGACAAGTTGCATTATTTCATGTAAAATTTACAATCTGCTCTTTGGGACAAGGGAAGCATTAAAGATCAAGGCGGTGTCACGGGCGCCATTGCTGAATTACAGCAATAATTTCAGTTTCAATGTTGAATCCCAGATTTGACTACAGTACTATTGTGCTGTCTACAGTAAGTTGCCAACTAAAAAGGACAGAACGTGACTAGACTGTGCATGGGTGTAACCGCAGTTAGAGCGACATGGCAAGAAGCAGCTCAGTGAGCTGTACTGTATGTGAACTGGTCGTGGGTTCTCCTGTAATGTGTCTTTGTCAAGAGCTGTTGTTTTGAACTGGGTTCAATTGTGCGAGCATAAGGCTGTCAACCCCATAATTTCATCACGTGAATCAATACAGAGAAAGAGGGAGTCAGATTTCCATCTCATCCGGCTTTTCTGTAGACCACATGAGAGCATAAGAGCATCACACTCCTTTTTGTTCCCCTAATTGTTCCTCGACAATTCTCAGGCAGTTGTTTTCTATTGGCACTCAGTGGCATAAATTGAGCACCCACTTATAGCAAGTGATCGTGCCTGTCCTTGAGGTACTGAAGCAAGATGAAAGCGGCGCATATAATTTATTTAGTATTGACACTGACTGCAGATAGCAAAGCATCTGATTTGTACTGAGGTTATTCCTATGTCATAGCCTCTACCCTGAAAAGAAGTGAGGATGTTTACCGTTGACAAAAGGCCCGCCATCAACAACAACAACCCTCCCCTTCCCATACACAAACACACACACACACACTACTCTATTCTATAGTACTCTACACTACTCTACTATACAGTATATATATGTACAGCAGCCATTAATAAAAACACATCCTGGATTTAATTGGGAGGGAAAGGGGCATGCTAGAGTATTAATGGCTCGGGAATTGCAGCTGTTCCCTCCTGTAGATTCCCTTCTGCTCTCTCTCTCTCTCTCTCTCGTGCTCTGCGTGGCCTGGTTGCAGCTGTAGTCATACAATCTGAAAGCTCCCCGCCCCCAGTGCCCATGGCACATCTGTCCTTCTGGAGGTGTAAACGACGTAAAGCCAAAGCGCTGAAATAAGTTAAGGTGGGATTTCACAGTGCATGAAGTTTCACTGTGCAGATGTGACAGACTGAGTTTTAATTAGAATGTTTTACACTTGGCTGGGGGAGAGGGGGATGGATCAAACTGTGTGTAGGTTGATTAGTTATTTTGCTGCGTGCACAAATACGCATAAAAATAGTATTATATGAAGGCAGAAGAGCATTTAATATACACAAAAATGGGACATTTGACCATTTAGCATTTAGCTTTGTTTGACATATTGGATTTTTGACAGTTTTTTTTTTTTTTTTTCAAAAGCAAGGAAATCTATTTCACCAACCAAGGACCTTGAAAAATTTAATGTTCCAGTTCTCTGGCCAAGGCCAGCAGTGCCTCAGAAAATGTAAGAAAATGGCAATAATACAATGCTCCTCCTCTTTCATATATTTCATAAAATGCTCCTTTTATACTTTCTTTCTCAATAGACTAATAGCAACCTTTAGTCTGTTTGTCAGTTGTGACAAAAGAAACAAGAAAATACTGGCAGACCTTGATGTCCGCAAATTAAAAAAAAATTATGTAACAAAAGAAAAAAAGCAAACCTCCCCTGCTGGGTGCAAGGTTGCTGAAATATTGAAAGCACTGTCACAGTGGACGGCGGATGTCTCTCTCTGTCTGAAGTGGAGCTGCAGCTCCGATATTGTGCACCTGCCATCTGCTTGGAGAGGAAGCCCCATGGAACACGAGGCACTCCCTCCCTCAAAAGGATCCTGGCTAGGCTGATAATAGCACTCTCAGACACTCAGTGCCTTGTGAAGCTTGCAATTCTGACCTACAAGCAAAAACACAACAGTATTTTGTGCATTAGCTTTTTTTTGTGTTTTTCTGCCTGACATTGTATAGAATATCATATGATAATATCATATTATGATATAACCTATAAGAGTATTTGTATTCATAATCATGACAACAATAATCACAGCATTATTAAAGGAGCAAGGCAAAGCAGTGTGGAGCAGACAGAGGGGAGGGCAGCAGGATGGCATGCAGAGAGAAGACAAGAGCATATGATGGATGGGTTGAGCCATGACCTCACTGATTGCCAGGAAGCTAAATATCACTTCTTCCACACACATGGCAGATACACACAGATGACTGTGTATGGGGGGGGGGGGGTGACACTGACCTTCCTGCCTGTGGTATCCATAGCATGCTTGTGCTTAGCTCAAACAGGCAGATCTGCCTTACACACAGCTCTCTGTGTTGCATGCTTAAAGAGTCAGACACTCAGGAATACCCTGAGAGAGAGATGTAGTCTGTCACAAACACCGAGATCAATCAGCATCAATTATGAAGCTAAAAGGTGAAACTAAACCTGAATGTTCTGACTGGACAGGCACAGTTTGATGGCCACTGGTCAGGGAGAGCAACACAAAAACAAAACAAATTAAAAAAACAAAACAAAAAACAAACAAACAGAAGAATTAATCAAATTAATCAGACCATTTGCTACACACACTGAAAGTGTGCCATATCTATGAATGGAAAAGTAACTGGAAGGCTAAAGCAAAACGCTCTCTGTTCCAGGCATATTTTTTCATCTCCATCTCCTTCCCCTTCCAAATCTTTCTCTTCCTCCGGGACTTTTTTATGCCTGTGGTCCTCTCTGCTAATGAATTATACAATACTCTGGGTAAGAAGGCTTAGGAGTGGTCACTCAAAGAGCCCTGAGGACATAAAAGAAGTGGATTGGAGTATGAATAATACACAGATATCAGCACTATCACAGAGAGAGAGAGAGAGAATACTGCAACTTCACCTTAAAAACCCTGACTCCATGTCTCTGAATAGTAATATCATTACTGAAAGACAATGGCTCCTCTGGAAATTGCACGACTGGTTATTCACATATTGTTTTTCTTTTCTTTTTTTCTTTTGACTGTACAGTGTTGACTTGAAATCCCTTTGATATAGTAGAGAAATCCAATAAATTTAGTTAAATATGAAAAGTTGGTTAAACACTAAAGGCAGGTTATCCCTTTGTCATGGACAATGTTTAAGGATTATTTGTTCTGACGAAAGCCACAGATGGCTGTGAGTCACTCATCCTATAAATAATTAGCCTACATATAAATAATAATTACACATTTAGTTTGGGACATTACACAACATGGACAACATGTTTGGGCTTGACTACCCAAGATAACAATTGAGTCCATATTGTATTAAAGGGGTTCTTTTATTGTAATTTTGCACATTTCGAATAGCTCAAAAATCAACAACTGTTTTCCCAGACTTTCCCATCTATCAGCTTTTCTCTTATCTGCACTTTGTTTTGAAAGAACCCTCCTAGCAAATAACTTACATTCGTGAAAGGATGTGGAAAAAGACCAAGCAAATGCAGTCTGAATAGAATAGTGGTGAATAGTGGTGGTTTTTCTAACGCTCCACATGCATGCTTCAGGAAGAATATCATAAATTTATCTGTCACCGATTTAATGGGCAGCAGAGATGTCATCCCTGGGGTTCTCCAAGAGGTATCCCAGCAGCAGCAGTCAAGAGGCCCCTAGTTTGCCCTCTGCATTGTCTTAGACAGAGTAAACATTTGGCTTTTCTTTTTTTTTTCCTCCAGTGAGAGAGCGGGACCTAGTCACAGCTCATTACTTACCCCCTGCTCAGTGCTGGCAGCGTGGAGAGGAAGGAGGGAAGGAAAGGGGGTGGGCACAGGAGCGTGGGTGGAGTGGAAGGGAGGGAGGGAGGGGGAGGTGGAGGGGGCGGTGTGTGGAGCCCTGCCGACCCTGAGCTCCTGCTGCCAATCTGCGCATCCGAAAATACCACAATCTGTCTTCGCTTTGAACGGTCAGCCTCCATCCGTGTGAAACCATCCCATCTTGTTAGCAGCGAAACACACTGCAGCTTGCTGGAGTACAGGGAAGAGACGTAGCTCAGATAGCAGTAGGTATCCTGTGTGCTGATCTGGCAGAGTCATAAAATGCTATTTAGACTATAGTATAATCTTGCACCCAATTTCAATTACATTTTTTTTTTCATTGAATATTTCCATGATTGGATAAATGAAATCAATCAATAGTAAATTAAATACACTCCCTCAAAGTCTGCTGAGTGAGCTGACAGCACTCAAAAAGCAATGTGCCTCATAGGACAGCAGGTCTTAATCAATGCCAGGCCTATATATTAGTGTATGATCAAGCATTTGCATTGGCCTGAAATACAAGCACATCCGTTGCTTACTTGTCTAAACAAGGCTGGAAAGGGCTGCTTAGAAGCACCAGACAAAACAAATATTTATCCTGGGCTTAACAGGCACTGGAGCATGTGGCAATGGAAGGGGGTTGGGGTTGGGGTTGTGTGGAGGAACTGAGGAGGGTGGGTTGGTGGTTATGTTCTCATGCCTCTTGAATCACCAGTCTGTCTGTCCCTTGACAAAAATACTGAGACCAAAAGAGAAGATATAATCTAAAAATAGCTGAGCGGAGTGAGTTTACAAGTAAACTACACTTTAAGGGGAAAAAAATAGTGTTGCCTCAATGCTTTGATGAGAGGACCTTTGCCTTTGTCTACACTAGAGTAGGCAGAAAGCTGCCTGTATGTGTGCCCTGTACTCCTACCTCTCCCTCTCATCCTCTGTGCCCCTGGGTACAAAAGTGTGATGCACGCTCTCTCTCTCTCTCTCTCTCTCTCTCTCTCTCTGTGTGTGTGTGTGTGTGTGTGTGTGTGTGTGTGTGTGTGTGTGTGTGATTAACACTGGGTCCCATATGTTTCAGAAGAATACTGGGGCACACCCAAGGGAGCCCTGCTGTCAACCACTCTGAGATATGGGCAAAACGCATACACTATTCTCCCCTTAATGACTGATGCTCAACGACTGCTTGCTTGCTTTCATTCTGTTCAATTTTACAGCTTGCAAACAACCAATCTCTCAGGATCTATCATGAAGATCTCAATATTATCACTA
Organism: Sardinella longiceps; assembly: GCA_027497455.2. NCBI lineage: Eukaryota > Metazoa > Chordata > Actinopteri > Clupeiformes > Clupeidae > Sardinella > Sardinella longiceps. The sequence goes on from JAODXP020000034.1 coordinate 10,093,772, forward strand.
TAATATTGTCTTGTTTGTCTCAAATACCCTAAATTAAATACTTGCCCAACAAGACTTCAATTCACCCTCAGTTTAGGGGCAGCTTCCTTTCTACTTAGCTTTAGTCCTCCAGGGACAATTACTGCCCTATAGTGGCGACAGTAATTGGTCATGGTCCCAGCATGCCTTCAATCATGAGGATATTTAATAACAGTTATTTGGAGCACATGACAATACTGCCAATTATTGAAACAACCTTGTCATCATTACCACAACACTATAGGGATTTCCATAAATTGCTCATGAATGACACCATAATAAATGTTTTGGACTCATCATATCCATGTGCAACATTTACAATTAGTGACTAAAAACCAAACATGAATAAACAATGGAAGCGCCACACTAAGTTGGGTTAAAGCTCTCAACCTTTCTGTCTTCTGGCCAATTATTTCATAGATGACATAATATGTCATATATAGTATAGGCCTTCATAGACACCCCCCTGCACCCACCCAGAGTGGGTCACATGATCTCAAACAATGAATAAATAAACATATACTAATTTGTTAAAGTTTATATTTTGTATTTATTGTTATATTATATATATCGATACCCCAGGTAAGATATAATGGATTTTAAAAAATATCTTTTTGTTACTTGTTTTCTAATTCTCACAATCAAATTGAGAATAATTCCACCGCATTCAATTTATTCATCAAAAACCTGCCAAAATTCACCTCTACAAAATATGGGAGACAATAAGGAAACTGAAGAATTTTGCTAATAAGTTAGGGGAGATAGAGGAGTCGTCCAATCTATGGTGTATATGAGAGGATAAGGGCATAGACTGCAGTACAGGCTCAAGCACAACAGATCAATCTCCCACCTAGGCTGTATTTCTCTGTGGGGTAATTGAATGGCCCTTGTTAAAAAATGTTGTCTGTGGAGCATGCCAAACCTAGGAGTCTGAACATGCTCCTTTGCTTGTGGAATGTTGTGTGTAGGGGGTGATGGTCATTGTCCATAATAGACAGAATTTTGCTCGAGTTGTCTTCTCTGGGTCAATGATAGTGGAGGGCGCTGTATATTGAGCCCCTGCAAAACACTCCCCTCTGGTGACAGAACATATTTAGACATGTAGAGTAAGTGTATCCTGTATGAATAGAATACTAATGGCTTTAGACCTATAGGCCTATCTATTCTTTAGTATCAATCTATGCTAATTACAGACACCTGCAGTTTCTTGACTGAAGTTGTGAGACTTTAATGTTTTTGCTAAACCATGCAGAATGTTCTGTCACATTCATAGAATAGGCTACTTCACTAATGTTTGGCATGGTCTCATCTGTGTTTAGCAAGCTACTCAAATGTTGTTAACTGTGGCCCATTGCTCCATATCAGATTAAGTTTCACTTCACTAAAGTTACCTGAGGACAAAATAAGATACGTTACAAAAAAGATAGTTCAGTTTAGGCTACTACATGCAAAACTAGGCTACTTTATAATTTATCCTACAAAGAAGGGCTATAAATAAATTAAATGATCCAACCTTATGTTATAAAGTCATATTTGTAGCCAAATTTACATGGACAATAATGATAACTGCAGTGATGTCTAGCTATCTGTCAATCTAGGATTGATTAGTCTGGCACGAGCCCATGCATGACGTCACCACTGTGTAACCTATTAACGGTAACTGGAATAAACATATCATACAAGGAAAGCTCCAGGACCTAATGTGTTCTAGGATTCATATTTGTTAATAAACTACAGTAAAAGTTATCATGACAATAACAACAATGGACATAATAATTGGCCTTACTAATAATTGGCCTAATAATAATTTCACTTTTCTATCTAAAACTAGCTTCACTTACAGACCAAAACTCATACTGCATAATAATTATTATAATTACATTCAGTGTATTCCTGTTCAAATTCAATCTGGCTATCATAAAACTTCAGCATATTTGACAGTTTGAGCAGCTTAATTAGTGCTACACTCTAGGCCTACTCTACAGCCTGTTCCAAAAGATGCTCATGGTGAGGGTGACTTTCAAAACAGCATTACACAGGAAGGAAATATCGCACCACCCCAGTCTTACCCCATTGGAGGTTAAGGGCGCTGAAAATGCATGCTATCCCCTTTTGAATCTCTTCTTTTGCCAGAATATATATTGAGGACACACAAACACACACACACACACACACACACACACACACACACACACACACACACACACACACACACACACACAAAATATGCAAACAGCTGAGTGATAAGATAAGTGACAAATGCAGAGTGGCAAATGCAGAGTGATATGATATATAATAAGCAAACTGTTAGAAACAATGCATGGGATTTTAAGTGCATGGTAGGCCTACAGGTGTTATGATTTTGCCTAATATGATCTTTTGAGGTCAGGCTAGGCCTGCCTTTTTGTGATCACGTTTTTATCAGCACCATTTAAGCCATTATTGTATGCTATGCCGAAATAGCTCATAAAATGGTGTAAGCATACACAAAACAAGTGCTTAAGTAATGTTGTACAAAGGACTCAGGTGGTGTCAAAGGGAAAAATAAACAGTCCTGCACAGGCTACTCACTTTATTGAGCCTTTCAAGTTATCTCACACAGGCAATATTCTAGCGTCCTATAGAGGTCCTAAACATCTTTGTAAATATGGCGTCTTCCAGTAGGACACAAGTTCTCTCTCTTTATCGGATGCTTATAAGGGAGAGCAAAAAGTTCCCCTCTTACAACTACAGGTGAGATGATGGTTGTCAACGTAGTGACTAAGGCCATTATTATTTATGATCTACCTACGTACGAAGTTGAGTTAATGGCGAGCTTGACGGATAATTTGTCACTGACAAGACGTTAACGTTAGCTCAGTCTGTATCAAACGTCACCGAGATCTGCTAAAGTGAACACTGATAAAACCTGGCTCTTGGATTATGCAAATGTCTGACAATTTTGTATTGTTAAGGTTATTATAGATTTTCATGTCCAGCCATATTAAAGGTACAATTTAACTAGTAGTTAAGAGTGTGAAAGATTTAGCAAGCTAGCATAGACGTTAGCCACAAAGCTAACGTTGAATAATCTTGAAAAGGTGACGCAGTTCACATGCGGTAACCTTTCTGTAAACACCTTTTAAATGTCGTCTTTCTCCACACAGAACGTATGCACTACGCAGAGTAAAAGATGGCTTTAGAGAGAACCTTTCCGTGGACAACCCTAAAACGCTGGATGGGCTGTTAAACCAGGCGAGGGAAAGTCTTGCCGTTGTTAAGAGACAGGTAAGGAAATTGTTTTGCCTACTGATATCAAAGAGTAGCTCCGCTTGAATCCTCTCTGGTAATATGGTGCATTGGCAACAAATTAACGTTATGATGGGTTAGTTTCATTGCCGAATTACTCGGGAGTGGGCTGTGCTGATCATATGTTTACAAATGATTGCATCACACGATTCATTGTGCCATACTTGAGCGGTCAAGTTATTGTGGTTGTAGTATCTGTTTCGCATCAAGACACAACAAGCAAAACTGCTCAGCTGTTGACATCAAGCAAAACAGTTCGTGTCTTGTGCATGCAGGGTGTTCAAATTTAGTTAGGCTAGGTTGGAAGGGCTTAGCTCGTTAGACCAGCTCTAATCACACAATCCAGCCCACTGACAGGATTTTAGACAGAATCCCCAAATGCCAATGTTTCCCTAACCCTGCGGTATATACACTGGACTGTTTTCATTTTGTGTAGGCCTATAACAGAGTAGCCTTTAACACAGAAAAAAAATCAGAAATGAACTTTGTTCACACATGCTAAATCTGTGTCCTAGTAGCCTATTCAAGCCGTTCAGCCATTCAATGCCCAAATGATCATTCACCTCTACATATTTAGGCAGCATTGTAGAAGCACATTTTAACAAAACAACAGCTGCAGGCATAGACAGCAAGGTTAACAACACTTGTTATTTGATATCCGTGTGGGTAGTATTTAGCCTGGCGAATGCTAAACTAAAAATCACAAGTAAATGAAATGAGCATGCAAAGGAGCATGGGAACTCCCAGGCTAGGTAGTATTAGTAGTAATGCATAATTAGACTGCCCATTTCTCCTAGTTATCTTTATCACACGGGCCAACTTATGTGACATGAGCATAACTGATCAGGGCCCAGTGTTTCCAAATCCGTGCAGGTCTAGTCAGTCATCCACACAAGTCTGGCAATGCAGATTTTGTCCAACTAATGCAAGACCGACAACAGTTTCCGTTTCAGGAAAGTTTAACCATTTCCAGGAAAGTGTAAAAAGTGAATGTGGAGGTCAAATGTAAGGCTAAAAGGTTATTGTGTATTCCTATGAATCCATATAATTGGAGAAGGCTTTGATGGCCTTCATGCAATTTTGCCATGGTGAATAAATAAAATAAATGTGCATGGATTGACGTGAGTTTAGCCCATTTTAATGTTAACAAATTATTTTGTTCCTCCCTAACAATGACATAAGTAGGGTAATTGACATTTATAATTAGCCTAATGATTCCCTATTTTAAATAGCAAATCAGAATTTGACTCTTCAAGCAATTAAAATAGTTTGATCCAATCCGAGGTCATTTTCTGACCCGTCCCCATCTATCTCTTTCATTCACTTCCCTACGCTCTGTACCATCTTATCAAAGTGAAGGCAAAAAAGCCCCTTCCAGTAGCAAAATGGTCCTTTACCATAACGCTGTGTAACCAGCACATTGCTTCAGCCTGTCACTGCCAACAAAGAATTTTTGTTGTTCTAACGGACTTTTCTGCATCTGCCGATATGTTTATTTTTTCCCCCCACTCTTTCTGGGCAAGATGTAGCCTGACATGGGCCGCCCATAATACATCTGTTCATCCGTATTCATGGTCTGGAGGTTTTTTTAACCTGAAGCGGGTGGGGGGAGTGCACTCAGTTCTGGTTTGAAACGATTGGACAGCTCGTCCAATCAGCTTCGCTTATTGGCCGGTTGTCTGTTAACAGACTAAACCCTCCCCAGAAGACCTCCAGGCCATGAATACGGATGAAAAGAAGTATTATGGGTGGGCCATGTCAGGCTAGGAAAGATGCATCTTCTTCCTCAAGTTTGTCTCTGCCTTTAGAGGCATGTTTTAGCCTAGCATAGCTCTTCGAGAGATGTTCAATGGGATTCAAGGCTGAACTCATCCAAGGCCACTTCAAAATTGTCCACTGTTTGTTGTAGCTTTTCTTGGATGCTTTTAACAGTGTGTTTTGGGCCATAATCCTGGTGGAGGACCTATGAGCAGTGCTTGAGAGATTTCAAGTACTAGGAAGCTTTTGTCCCTACCCTGTATGAATTCAAGGCATCAAAAAAAAAAAAAAAAAAAATCTTCAATGGTACAAGCTTTTTTTTAATCATCCATTTATTTTCATTTTTAAATGGATCTTAACTATGATGGACAGTTCCAAGTTCACTTGACTAGCCCATCTTTCAAATAGTTTCTTAGGAGACCATATTGTATCAGACATGACAATTGATGTACCTTGACCCTGGAATTCACCTTGAAAGTTTTCTCTGGCTCTTTGTCCTCCTTCCATTTGCACCACTAGTCTGTCCCTTTTGTTCAGTTAGTCAATTTCTTTCTGTCAGCTTTCCTTTTTCAGCAGGTACTCCACAAGGTTGGCTTGGCTACAGTTCCATGCACCAGTTGTTAAAGCAGAACTCATGCATGTCAAGCAGTACCTCTGTTGTGGAAGGGCTTTACAAACTGTGTTGGCTTGCTATAATAATAATAATAATAATAATAATAATGATTATGATGATGATAATAATAATAATACAGTAAATCGCAATACATAATATCTGACAAAACCCCACACAGTCATATCGAAATATGTCTGGTTGACAGTTACATCCCAAACTGACTTTCCATTTTTTTTCCCTCTGTCTTTTACGATTAGAACGCAATTGAGTGAGCCAAACTTAGACTCCATGTGTGATGTGGGAAGATTAGAAGTTATGAGCACAAACCTGTAAGAATAGTTACAATTTAAACCATGACAATTTTCTAGATGTAGACTGTCCATAGCATAGAGTGCACATTAAGCAAGCTGTCTAAAATGGCCAAATAGTCAACATATCAATTCAGTCAGTGGGCTTTATTTTCTGGTAATTTTGCTAACGGTATAAATGCAGTGCCACAGATTCCCTATGCACTTCTTCTGTCTCCACTGAGAAACTGTCCAAGCCAGCGATGCCAAATCAGTCTATCAGTACGGTACTAAATTTACATTTGTATTTATTTATTTATTTTTGTTTAGTCTTTAAATGGCAGATTTACAGACACTCAAAAGACTCTTCCAGCATTCTTTGTGGTGCGTTTTTCAGGTTCGCAACAGAGTTATGCTTAGGTACTGTGTATTCCACAGATCTAGTGTCTGGTTTCTAAGGTTACCCTGTCTTAATGACTCTCTCCTTTCACACAACCGAGATTAATGACTCTCACCCGCTTCACGGGACTAGCTGTTCCCATGCACTGTTTCCTCTGTCCTCTAATTGGACTAAACCTCATCCGATGGGAACAATGTGCATTATATCCTCTTTTTATTCATGCTACTCATTAATAGGCTAATCAATGGTAAAGCCTCTGGAGTTAAGCTGATTAACCATGCTTGGGTTAAATTATCACAAGGTTTAGTTTCAGTTCAGTGCATGATTTTCTTGCAGCTTGTGTCCTCGTTAATGTGTAGAAGCTTGATTATCTTGTGAGAGAACTTCCGAAGTCCTGCACATGTGTTGTGAACATCTTTTTTTTGTGTGTGTCTCTTGCCTGAGATAGGCCATATACTTTCTGGTAAGTGGTTTCTAGATGCTACACGGACAGTATTCGGATTTTGTGGATTGAGCATTTTCCAACCAACCCATTTTTTTTACCTTTTGCTTTATTATTATTATTTTCCATATTGAAATTAGCCCTAAACTCAGTGTTGAAAAACGGTTTTAACAGTTTTGGTGAAAAAGTATTTATTTGCCTTCGGCACCACCCTATGGATACTACTGGTATTACAGGAGTGTCTTATCTCAACATGTATGTCATACATCTTTGCAACTATAAGCCTACTGCCTCTGTAGCTCAGTTCAGTGTGGGTTTGAGTAGATGCGAAAACAAGGGGTCCTCCTATTAAGTTGAGTGTGTTTTGAAGGGGTAAAACAACATTAGAACTGACACACATTTAACCGACAGTAGTAAGCTAACTGCTTTGTTTTATCTCAGCTTTTATACCACAAAATATTGGCTATTAACTATTGCTAGTTTTATGTAGTGCGTTCCAATGCTACTTTTATCAAGGTGGTTCAGCTATCAGTTTGTTCTAGCACATTGTAGCATGCACTTTGAAGCGTGCTCAGTGTGCAGGGCTCTTAAAGGAACAGACCTTGATCCGGGTGAAAGGTTGCTGGTATTTTAGCTTGACAGCCAATCAAGTACGCCCTGGCCTTTTGTGATTGTAAAGCGATATTTCCGATTGGCTGCTTGAGCCACTGCATGTTTCCTATTTACTGAGGACTGGACTGTGTATGATTACACACGTTTGTTTGAGTGTCTACTCTAGATAAAAATACATATGGGGAAAAAAGCTGTAATGGATCATTATTAAGGACTGGACCTTCAAAACAGAAAACTTAATAACAAAGTTGTTCAGAGGATTGAGCTCGACTCAGGAAGCACCCAGAGTCATGTCTGACTCTACCAGACCAGTAGTCAACAGTAGTCGATTTCAAAAGCTTTTATTTACTTTTTTTTTTTTTTTTTTGACTGCGTTTTAAAAACACTTGGCATTGAGTAAAAGCTATTCCAGTTTGTATGTCCCAACCCAGCGTTCCCTTGTTTATAGCAGGTCTGGGATGAGCACATGTACAATGAAACTGTCTTGTCCTTTCAGGTGTCCATTGGGCAGTACTACACAACCCAGAAGACTGTTGTTGAAGACCTAAGAAATTGAAATCACTGACTGCTGGGCCAATGGTTTTGGGACCAGCACAAAGAAGGTTTAATGTATGGGTATCAGTCCCAAATACACTCTTGTATACATATATCAATCGTAAAGTGTACATTTAGATGTATATTATTATTGTAGTGCTATTGTAATCTTTTGTCGTAAATGTCAAAATTATGTATGTCAACATCTCTATTAAAGATGTAATGCTAAATACTATATCAGTTTTTTTCTTCCCAGTCTCTTCAGTCATCTCACCTCCAGGTCTGCCCATTAATCTGTTTAAAGCCAACTCAAACACTGCAGGCATAACATAAAAGTACGTTTCAAGGCATCTTTGTTTTATTACGCATAGCCTCTGGGAAATGCTAAACGTTGCAGGTGCAGAGGTAATGACAGTGGTAAATTAACCAAATCCCTCTTCACACTGAAGTATGAAATAATGGCACACAGAACTATGCCATGTTTGTATGCATCATCCTACTGCTGGATTTCTGTCTATGTATTATCCCATCTGAGCGTGTAGTTTTGGCCCCCATTATTGTCCCAGAAATCGCCTTTATCCGTGAGATAGTACACAGCAAACTGCACAGAGAATCCCGGGTTCATGTACGGAGGTATGTGGAGAGTAAACACAAAACGATTCCAAAGTTCTTGTGCTTTTGGAGAGTCACGCACAGCTTTTGTGTCCACAGATGTCATCCAGTCATTAAATGTGTGCCTGACTCCAACTTCTTTCCTAGTTGAATCCATGTTCAGTGCTCGAATTACACCACTAACATCAAAATGTGTGATGGACACACTCTCCAAGGCAACTCCAAACTGCTGCAGACGAGCCTCAAAGTCATCTGACATGACTGGCATTGAGAAAGTAGGACTCAAACGGTAGAGTTTGAAAGAGGATGAAAATGTATCACACAGATCAACAACTTGGTCTTGTTGCTCAAGAGGATAGCTTTTCAATCTGTTGAAGACTTTGGAAGGGACATGTGGGTCTTCTGTTACATTGAAGTGCTTCACATTGGCCAAGTCGAGCCCTAAAGTGTCCGCAAACTGAACTTTCTTTGCGCAGTTCTCCAAAAGGCATGCCTGTTCTGCGGACACTGGTAAGGACTTGGCTCTTCGTCGGTCTTTAAGACTGCTTTTGTGCAAATCTAACGGACTCCTGTCATCGTCGTTTGTCTGAAGGTGTGATGAAGGCTGTTCGTTCTCCTCTTTGCGCAATGACGTTGGGAATTCCTGAAAAGCAGCCGCCAGTTCGGCAGAAACCACCGAGTTTTGTGGATCGGTGTCCATGACTCGCCGGTAGAAGTGAACAGACGTCCCAACAGCTCGAGCAAAAGTCATAGAAGCCCTTTTTATGTAGTTATTATGTACACAGAAGGCAGTGTTTGTGAAACGTACGTCAGTTTCAGAGTTGCGTCATCTCTACGTAGATACAAAACTGAAGAATAAACAATAATATTGGCAAGTGGTGTCAGAAACCCCAAAATAAAAAGGAACATAACTCGGGATATATCCCTACACATTTGACGCATAACGATGAATAGTAATATTGATGAAAAGTAATATTGATTGTGCACATCATTCTTCAGGCTATTTCAAAAGTCGGCCAAGATAAAGAGCCCCAGTCCGTGTAACAATCAGAATGGCGATTTCTTTTTACAGAAGGACGCACAGAGAAGAAAGACATAGCCTAAGCAAGCAAGCAAACAAACCAAAACAATAGCACAATAATTACTAGATATTTCAGGTTAAAGGCTAATTATCGAGTAGATAAATTCCACCTGACATTATGTAATCAACAACGCAATGAGAGTGTGATGACCCTCGATTTCCACATTTGCGTCAGCATGTTTTCATATTGTAGGCCTAGGCTAGCCTACGTGGGGATTACCACGTGTAAGATCTGGGGCTACAGTATTCAATTTTAGGCCTATGTTATTCCTTTTCTTTTCTTTTCTTTTCTTTTTTTAGCATATTCTGCTTTTAAGACAATATAGTAACTGAAGGTCTGCATTCCATGATCTTTGATAATAGAGCCAGACGAGTTAAATCATTGCATTGATTTTATTGTTTTATTTCCTCAGCTCTGAAAGTTGTCAATAACAACTGGAAACGATAACCTGTTTAGTAGGCTAATATTTGTAAGTGGTGTTTGTTATGAGTATGAAGTTCAGGCTGCTTAGCAGATAGCAAATCACAGAGTTTTTTCTTGCATTGTTAGATATGCATGAGCATGATTAGGCATACTTTTTATTGACTTGAAGTGATCTATCACATGAAGTGACCTATTTTTGTCACAAGGCAACCATCTCCACGCTCCCACCAGTTACCCATTTATAAAAAGAAAAAAACTGTAGGAGAATGAGAGTGTGATGACCCTCGATTTCCACATTTGCGTCAGCATGTTTTCATATTGTAGGCCTAGGCTAGCCTACGTGGGGATTACCACGTGTAAGATCTGGGGCTACAGTATTCAATTTTAGGCCTATGTTATTCCTTTTCTTTTTTTTTTCTTTTTTTTTTTTTTAGCATATTCTGCTTTTAAGACAATATAGTAACTGAAGGTCTGCATTCCATGATCTTTGATAATAGAGCCAGACGAGTTAAATCATTGCATTGATTTTATTGTTTTATTTCCTCAGCTCTGAAAGTTGTCAATAACAACTGGAAACGATAACCTGTTTAGTAGGCTAATATTTGTAAGTGGTGTTTGTTATGAGTATGAAGTTCAGGCTGCTTAGCAGATAGCAAATCACAGTTAGGTTTTTTCTTGCATTGTTAGATATGCATGAGCATGATTAGGCATACTTTTTATTGACTTGAAGTGATCTATCACATGAAGTGATCTATTTTTGTCACAAGACAACCATCTCCACGCTCCCACCAGTTACCCATTTATAAAAAGAAAAAAACTGTAGGAGAATGAGAGTGTGATGACCCTCGATTTCCACATTTGCGTCAGCATGTTTTCATATTGTAGGCTAGCCTACGTGGGGATTATGTGTAAAATCTTGGGGCTACACTACAGTATTCCATTTTGTGTTATTCATTTTTTAGCATTCTGCTTTTAAGACAATAGTAACTGTCCTTATTCAATGATCTTTGATAATAAAGCCTGACGAGTTAAATCATTGCATTGATTTTATTGTTTTATTTCCTCAGCTCTGAAAGCTGTCAATAACAACGAATAATGATATCCTACATTAATAACCCACTAAAAAGGTTAAGTGATGCTTGTTATGGTAGCAAATCACAGTTTGGCTTGGATTTGATTTTTTTTAATGTATGAGAATGATTAGACATAACTTTTTTTATTGACTTGATCTATCACATGATCTATATTTGTCACATAAGGCAACCATCTCCATGCTCCCACCAGTTGCCCATTTGCAAAAAGAAAAAAAAACAAACAAACTGTAGGTTAAATGGACAGCACTCACAAACCAAAAGTTTTCTAGATGTGTGCTGACTGGAAGTCAAGGACTCCCTTTGGACAACAAGGCAAATAAAATTGGATGCTGCAAATTGCCCAGCACCTGGAATTGTGTAACCTAATCTGAAGGTTGTTATCATGACATTCAAAATGCAAAAAAGTGCCATAGGTGGTCCGTCATCATCTTTACAAGACAAGTGCATATTCTGCATGTTCTGAGTAAATCCTTAAAAAAAAAAAAACATGGCATGGATAGCCTAGGCTTTAATAATCCAATGTGTTAATGGAAGCCTGAATGCTTACTAAATAGTCCAGTTCCTTATGTCAAACTTTTTACCTTAGTGTGATTTTTGGGAGGGATTATTTATATATTTTTGGAAAGGTTATGCAGAATATGCAATATCTCAATCAGAAAATCAATGTTTGCATTTCCCAGATGTCTATATGGTGCCCATATTGATGTTTAAAAAATGGCCAATATAAAACAATAGGCCTATTACCTCAATGGGGCCATTTTTTCCCTTTAGTCAAATCAAAATAAAACTTTATACAGTGAACGTCTCCATGAAAAGTAGAATTTTTTGTATTATTGTTTTATTGAAAATTAATGGTGATATGCAAATGAGTTATGTGTCCATTTTACCAATAGGCCTACTAGTATTCATGGGTAGTGAAGAGATGAAGAGGATGGGACCTGTCTCAGTTTATATTTCACCCTGTGGGAGTATGCCTTCAGAAAAGATTAGTTTCAGATTAGTTTCTTTTTATTGTATCGGTCCAAATGCAGTGGCTATACGCCAAAGACACTAGCCTATCAAATGATCTATAAATGGATATCAAAGGGAGGAGGGTGGTGGAACCTGTCTTAGATTATGTTTTCTGAGATCTTGACACCTGCTGTTTATATATATAAATTCCCACAAAATGACATTACGAACTGGACGGAAATATATCATTTAGAATTATGCCTAAATGTGTCCACAGATTTCATGATTTCGTGGTGCTGCTTTAAGAATAATGTAAAAAATAAAAAAAAAACTAATAAAACAAATTCTGCTGCTTTAAAGGAATAGTCCACCTCTTTATGAAAATTGGTTATTCACCCCCTTAGCTGGAGTTACATATGTAGGGAAGAGCATTTTGGTCTCAGTACATGCGTTGTCCCAGTCTGGCAACCACAATTTTACCATTAGCTTAGCATAGACACTGGAAAGTAAAGTTGCCAAAGAGTTGCTATCTGGCAACTTTTCATTCCAGCACCTATGCTAAGCTAAAGCTAAAAAATTGGTGATGCCATACTAGGACAATACAAGCACAGAGACCAAAATGCTTTTACCCACACATGTAACTCAGAGTAAGGAGGTGAATTTTCATAAAGAGGTGGACTATTCCTTTAAGAATAATGTGTGATGAGACGTTACGTCGACAGGGAAAAACGGATTGAAGACTTGCCATTGGTTAGAAAATGAATACATTGGGTGTGTTCTAACTCGCGGAAGTACACAGAGATGTTGCATGCTTCGCTACTGTGTCTGGCTGAGATGCCAAAATCGCAAGTGTTGAAGCAACATCAAGACGTTTTTCAGTGATTTAAAGACGAGACCCAAAGCAAAGCGAGGTCTCAGCCATGTCCCCTGAATTGGAACAGTGCTCCAGGAATTTACTAGTATGCGAGAAGTCAAACTTCGAGAAAGAGAAAGCTCGATACGACGTCCACGTGTCGGAACACTTTTTCAATTGCAAGGTAGCTGTGAATTCTAGGTCTTTGCGATACAATAATTTCAGATTTAAATGAATTAACTTACCGATGCTTAAGCAGTGTGCTGATTAAATATTAGAAACACAAATACTTTTTACGAATTGTAGGCCAAGGTAGTTCCCTTTTTATTACTTGTTATACTTACCTTTGCAGGTATCTATATTGATTCCCGAATGTGCAACCTTGCCAGCAAGAATCGGCGGAGTTATCAACAGTTTCAACTCTTATTACCGTGTTCGTGATATACCACTATACAAACTTCTCGAGGAAGACTTTCTTGAGAAAGTAGTGAAGAAAGGTAAGTTGTCCCAAAAGTGAAATACGAAGAAACATGCTCAACCCCCAGAAAGCACAAAAATTCTTGCCCAAACTTGACCCAAACCTGGCTTTATTTTGGGAATGTTTTGGAGGGATGTAGCCTACAGCCCCTATGTGAACCAAATGTGAGCCAAAATTAAACCAAATGCAAACCAATGTCCAACCAAAAATGGTTATGGAATTCCAAAATATAGCCAAAGCTATCCCAAAACACAAATCCCGCCAGTCACACAGTCTTTTGGTTGACCAGAAATGTGCCAGCAAACTAAAACTGCTGCCTTTTTACCATTATGGCAGAACAGATAGAAGCCAAAAAATGCCAAAGACAAGCCAAACTATCACCAAAATGTGTGCTGTAGCCTATTGAGGGCCACATGAGCATAGGGATTTTGCTCAGAGGGCCGCCATGCATTCTCTATGTGACCACCACAGGGTGAAAAAAAGCACATTTCCTCATGTTTCCGACCATCACCAGTGCAGTCCTAATGGTCCACCTCTTAATTTTGCATTCATTTCCTGTTGATAAGCAGTTACATAATTCATCTCATAGAGAGTTGTGACACAATCCATTTTTTTGCATTGCTTGAACTTTCAAACTGCCCATGTCGCTAAAATCCTTTTCAAGCCTTTTGAGGCGGGCCGCATGAAATAATTATAGACCTTTAACTGGACACACTCAAATAGAAAATTAAGAGGCATTTCTTCAGACCACACTATATCATGTAAAATATTCTTTTCACAAGTCAGAAAAGCTTCTATTACCCACATTTTTTTGCAGTTGGGGTTGGTTTGAAGAAATTATGTTTTCAACTAAAAAAAAAAAATCTCACATTTTATTTCACTTGCACATTTTCTCACAAAGGTATGTTGATGTTTGTTTCAGTTCTCGGTTATATGAGATTGTATCATATATGTATCATCTGATTCCATGATTCTCAGGTCATTTTTATGCACTTTCCTACAATACCAGAATTGATGAGGACAACACCATAGCATTTCTTCCAAGTGGTAAGACTTTGAAGCTACAGTCCCTCTTCAGGGTAGCATAACCTGTTCAAATAAGTCAGTGTTTCATGTTTTTTTGTTTATTTGTTTTTAAACATTGACTATAACTTCATCTTGTCGGTTTCTGTTTCAAAGGACAGTTGATCCTGTCTGTTGATAAGGATACCTATGAGCAGCTGGGTTTGGAGGGCAAACCAACCCACTACAAACATAGAAAGGTGCTGAGATATGGTGAGTCAAGTTAGCAATCAGTAATGTTTTGTAAGTTTGTGTGTTGTGTCCAACACACTAGAACCTGTGATGCAAACCTCTGCACAGCCCATATGCCATAGAAACCAGACTTGTACAAAATTCAGAATTTAATTCAATTCGATAAATGAATTGGAATTGGAATTGGCTTCACCCAACAGGAAGTTGAATTGAATTTGAATTCCAGAAAGTGGAATTGAATTCATTGCAATTCAAATAGAGCCTGTTTACGGCGAACCAGAGCACTCCCTATTAACGCCATTCAACTTGCAATTCCAATTGCAATTCTGCTAGGGGGCGATCGCGAGTCAGTGGAAAATCAATGGGTGCCTATGGGGTATAATGCTAAATGTATAATTTCCACATATCTAGGGACAAAATATCACAGATTGCATTTTATTTTTTATTTTTTATTTTTTTTTTAGAAATGTTTTGGGCATTTTGCTTTTAATTGGACAGGACAGTATAGAGGTGGACAGGAAACAAGTGGGAGAGAGAGATGGGGTGGAATCGCGAAATGACCTTGGGTCAGATTTGAACCCGGGTCCCCGGAGTAATTGTATGACTCTCTAGTCTAGCCCACTGAGCCACAGCGCCCCCGACATGAATTTTCCAATCAAAAATGAAAATTATTAATACAGTATGTTTATTACATTCCTCATTATGTGAGCAGTTTTTACCCCTGACTGACTAGCATTCTGCTACTCTATTCTGGCCATAGGGAACCTAAGTCATGCTAACTTCCGGTTTAGCATATGGGACCTATCGAGCTGAGAGTGAATGGACAGATAAACGTGACTTTTTGGTCCACTTTGATTTATAACTTGAGTCACACGTATGTTGCATGTGAATTTAAATGATAACCATTCATGCCAGTCAAGACTATGTTTGTTGTTTTATGTAGCGTGACTTTTGAAGTTCGTCTACAATCAATTTATTTTTTACGTTGGTGAAGCTCAAAATGTAAGTTTATACATTATAAACATTATATGTGACACCCACGACGCATACCCAAGTGGACCAGAAGTTATATGTATCTGTTCATTCATTTTAATAGGCTCGATAGGTCCATAGGCTAATGTGGAAGAGGGCGTGACTTCGGCTCCCTATAGGGAATGACTTGCTGTGTCACGGACACTTTGGAAGGGATTTTACAAAAAAAAAAGTGCATTTAGCAGGCTCGTTCAACAGGGCTAGGCTTGAAATCACTCCGGAGCGCCACTTTAAGTTGTTTGTTTTTCTACTGTACTTGTGTTGACTGAACTATCTATTGAGTGTTCTTGTCTTTGTTTCTAAAATAGGCCTATTTACTATTATAAAAGTATTTTACTCATAAACTCCATTAAATAATAACTGTATGACATTCATTGTTGTAACATATAATTTATACTGTAAAGTTTCATTGTTAAATACACCTTAATTATGTATCATGAATTTGTTTGAATTTCAAGGAATTACAATTCTACTTTCTGCAATTCGAATTTTAATTGCAATTTCACTTCCTGTTTGCAACCTCAATTCAAATTCAAGAAATTAAATTGGAATTTAGGAGTTCTCAATTCAATTCTGAATTTTGTACAACCCTGAGAAACCACAGAGGGAACAAAAGCTAAGATACAAAATGTTATGATGGGTAGACTTTCTATACTTGCATTTTCTTAATCACATATTTTTTATTTTCTGCAGTTGTGACTGTAAACTTGACAGACAAGTTGATGAGTCCTGGTGCAAAGCAATATCAGCGGCTGATGACAAGTCTGAAAGAATGGGTGCCAATGAAATGTGACTTATTGATTTCGAGCAAAATGACAGGTTGGTGGCTTTGCAGCATGTTGATCTCAACTCGTCGATTCCTACTCAGATCCTACTTAAGACTTACCTCACTCACGTCAGATGTAGCGCTAACGCGCAAACATCTGATGGTCACCGATAGACGAGTTATTTCAGGAGCCAGAAATCCTTGAATCTAACTGGACAAACGGCTTGTCCATCAATTTAATTGACGTACACTTAAGCCAATCACATCGAAACCAACCGATGACGCTGGTTACGTTTGTTGGATTGGTTGGATTCAAAACAGCAGCGAGCAGCCCTGATTGGTTCGGTTAGAAAATATTGGGCTTGAAATCGCTCTGAAGGGCTTCAACATCAGATCGATGCGCGGAAGTGCCTTATGAAAGTTACGTAACGCATCATCTGACGTGAGTGAGGTAAACTTAAGACCGTTGTTATTATGGAAACCAAGAAAAAAAATAAGTGTGATGTATTGTTTGGATAGGTTCATGTCAGCACAGCAAGGTAAATCTGCTTACCACTGTATATTTACTATGAGTCTCTGTGTCTTAAATCTTTCTCCATGTTGAAAGCTGCTGAGGAGGATGGTGGGGCCTTGCGGGATCTCCTCTCCCAGTACAGCTTTGAAGAATGCAGGCCTGCTGTGCAGATGCATGTCCTGAAGGAGACGCCCTGTCCCAGTCTCCTCTCCTCTAACCTTCATGGAGATGAGAAGTCATGTGATCCTCAACATTTCCTGGAATGGTTGGGGGCAGTCAGTCTGGACATCAATTGGCAAGTGATGATGATGATGAGGATGATGATGAGGATGATTATGTAAAGTTATTGTAGCCTAGAACTCTAGACGTACTCTAGCGGTAGCAAATTAAATTTGCTCAGCAAGTACATCTAGCCATAGGTTGTACTCAGATATCGGCGGTGTCTATCCAATCACAACGCTCTAAGTTGTGTTCAGACATCGTGGTGTTAAGCCAATCACATCGTTTCATCTGGACCGGGAGTAATTGGACGGGCTTAGCATTGTTTGAATCGGCTTGTTAGTTGCGCTGATTGGTTGTAGCCATCCTACCCAAGGGTCTATCAGTCGTAGTCAGATACATTGTGTGCTGTAAGTTATTCACCTCCGAGTGTCAGTTCTAGAGCTGACATTGCTGGTTTCTCATTGTGTTTGTTTGTGACTTATTGCAGTGACAACGAGGCATCCAGTTTTCTTTCCACCTATGTCTGCCCTGAGCCAAAGAACGTCATGACACAGGGGTTGCTGTGCTCCATCACTGGATTTCTAATACCTGAAGACATATACTCACTCTTACAGGAGCTCAGGTCAGGTTTTCATCCACTGACAATACACTGTGAGTGTGAGAACGTCCAGTCTTGGGTGGCACAACATCGAGGCTGTAGATATCAGGCCAAGTAGCGGAGTTGTCGGGAGCCTCATGGACTTGACCCCCAGCCGCTACCAAGTAAAACTTGGTTTTGTCAGTGACGCTGAACACGTGACTGACATGAGTTGAACGTCAACCGTGTCTAAGTGTGGGGTCAAAGCGGAAAGTAAACAAATCGGAAACGTGAGCCGGGGATAATGAGGGAAATCAAGTGAAAATGAGCTGCTCAAGGAACAACATAGACCGAATGAGAACACGCAGTTTATGCCAAGTCAGAGGCACTAAAACCTTTTAAAAAACAACATCTAAAGAAAGATTGGTGGTGACCTTCGTATAAATTGAGTGTTCACATTTGTGTTCATGTATGGTCTATATTGTTCCAAATTCTTTCATTCTCCTCACTGTCTACAGCAAGCTTGTACAACAGGGTTTTGATTGAATGACGCCAAACTATCACTTTAAAAAGAAATTCAAGGGGACCATAATTAAGGGGTGACTGAGCTAAATACATCTGGGTGTCCTCAGTGTAGCTACCATAAGCAGATAGAGTTGTCTGCATATATAGGTCCAGAGATGGAACACCTGGGGGACACCCCAAGGCCAAGGACATTGTCTTACACTTGTTTCACACTGTACACATCCATTGACGGACAGCGGAGGGTGTGTCTGACGAAGGGGGGAGTCCGCCTGATTGGCTGATAGATCCGTTTCTGCCTGAAAAGGTGAAATTTAACTTCTCGGCGCAAGCCAACGGAACGGACTGACCCACAATGTATTTCGAGACGGCTCCATGCAAAGTCAATGAGATCTGTTGATGGAAGTGTACAGTGTGAAACGGGGGTGAGACGTATGATTTCCAACAGTCAAAGTAACACCTGTTTAGCAAGGAGGATATAGTCAACTGATCACTGAGGTAAAACTGGTTACAGAAATACTTGAATCATCTGAGAGTCATTACTTCATTGTATTTTTTTATTCCATCTAGGCATTATTTTGATGAGCCCAGGTTCACGTCCTGGCTGACTATGACTGTGCATGGCTTTGCGGACAGCCCAGTCTCCTGGGGAACTACGGAGCATGGCTTCCTGAAGGGTGGAGAGAACTTCTATAACTTTGTTTGCTTCAGGAATCAGGACTACTGGTTGCACATGGCAACATCCTCACATGATGGTTGCCCACCGTAGTACCAGTGAGAAAGGGAACATTCTCCAAGAGATGTAAATGTGTAAACATATTTATAAACTTTTGTTTTCATTGAAGATGTTGCGGAAACTGCCATCATTAGCACTAGACCAGGCGTCTGTTTCCCAAAAGCATAGTTGCTTAGTAAGTTAGCAACGATGTTGGTTGCAATGCAATTTCCCATTGCCAACTAACTAAGTTAGCAACTAAGTTAGCAACTAAGCTTGTGAGAAACAGACACCAGCACTAGATTGTCCATGTTTCTGAAAGTCTATGGTAATATTTTGAACTTCAGCCATTTCAGTATCCTCTGAGTAGATAAGCTTGAGCAAGAAAAACATGGTAAGCGTGATATGTGAAATAAGTTTATTTTGACCATTGTGTATATATTTTATGAATCTATTAAAAAGTCTTTACAGATTGTACAGTTGGAGAATATGTATACACACATAATATTCCATTTGTATACAAGTTCAACTAAATGGAAAAGATCCAGAGACTGAAAAAAAATAAAATAAAAAATACTGTACCAGTATTTTATACTAAAGGCAATCCACATTATATACACAGTACTCCACTCCGGAGGGAAACGGTTCATGACTCAACACATACATCAGTAAAGGTACATTTTAATCTCTTTCATATTAAGCAGAAAAATCTGTGGAAGGTCTGCAAGGTAAGTATTTTGCCATATTGAATTGTGGAAAATGTACCCTCTTGTCCTGTTATACAAGGTGTTTGGGCCTTACACATGGAAGTAGACAACAGTTTCAGTAGTCTAATTCTAACGATGGGATTTCCACCTAAGCACATGGATTTTATTACATGACAGTGGTATGAATTTGATGAAAAGTATCCAATTTAGAGTAGTCTTCCAAATTACATGAAGATACCACTTACATTGTGGCAATCACATGAAGTTAAAACAAAACAAAACACACACAAATGTAAAAAGGATTTGTCCTAAAGTTCAGCGTAACCACATAAATCAAAGTTAGGGTAGTTGACCCAATCAATATAATTTTTTTTTAATAATACAAACAGACCTATATGTTCAATCAGTTTTAAATACTTAAATACTTAGCACTGCATAAATAATATTTGTCACTACATGAAAACAGTAGTTTTTTTTTTCTTTTTTTCCATAAAAGATTTCGGGGTGAAGTTAGCTAAGTACATATTAATTCCTGCTCTGATTACTCTAGCCTGTCTGGTTGATGGAAAAATAACCTGTGCCATGGAAGAGTTTGTAGTAACAAAACAATGACAACACAGTATTTACAGAGATGCGCAATTAACGAAGAAAACAAACATGTTTGACAAGCACTTCAGACGCCACAAATAGCTGGAACGCAGTGCCAACTCAACAAGGAAGGAAGCATGGGAGACTTTAGCATGAAAGATGGAAGGTTATGGATTTCGTTTGTTGAAATTTCAAATTTGTGCAGCAGACTGTCCACTTGTGGTATGCCTACGTAGGATCGACACAATCGCTGTGCTTTGATATCCCACTCTCCAACCACAGAAAAAAAACAAACAAAAAAAAAAAACAACCCAAACACCTTTTTGAGTCAAAGTGCAAATTTGATCAAGTTCACATCAGGATGGGCCCCCTTTAACCACACAGTGAATCAGAATGGGGATGTACAAGGCAACACTTTGGATCTCCACAGGCTCTGCACAAGTACACACAAGCAAACTAAGAAAAAAAAAAATGCAGTTTCTTCTCTGGAAAAAAAAAACACTCGCTTCATATTTCTTTAAGTTAGCATTAAATAAAAGGACTACACTTAACTTAGACAACAGCACTGATATTAACCTCACACATCCTTTTTGGTGATAAAATTGCCACCCCCTCCAAAGCATGTGTCAGTGGAGACTTTAGCTTTGGCTTTTCCACTGTTCCAACACAAATAAGACAGAGTTAAATAAATCACCTTATCTGTGAACCAACCTAATGTGGCGAGTCGATCCCATCATGACAGTCTTCGGAGAGTTGGATTTGAACAGCCAGCAAAAAAGTAATATGTGTGTATAGCACTGAGATATGGTATTCCCTGTGTCTATTGTGTCTCCAAAATCTCTTCTACAGTCCCAATGTTGTAAGCCTTGTTGCCTGTTCCCTACACCCACTGTTGTGTTCTTAACTCTTATCAATGGCCAAGGCCACCTCTCCAACACACCATGTTTCCACAGATTCATAGGTGTGTATACACTGAGTATTTTCTCTGGTTGGTTGAGGCAAAACCAGCCAATCCCATGCATCCAAAAGACCTTATAAACATGTACACCAAATGAGCTGGGAGATCCTTACAGCCTTACGAAAAATCTTTTCCATGCACATACGTAACCAGTTGTAAAAGCATCCATGGAGGGCGGATTCAAATAAGTTCATCTTTTTTTCTTCCTTTCTTCTCATGGATTACGATCAAATACAACCCTAAAGAGCAGAGGATCTTTCCCGTAAAAAAATAAGGGTTCCCTCTAGGCACTTTTGTAGATGGACTTGGTCAGAAGAGGGCTTTAAGCTGAAGAGGGTCTGCCCCCCCTCCTCCTCCACCTACCCCCAGCCCTATTTCTTCTTCTCTTCTCTCTCTCTCTTTTCTTTCTAGAATTCATCCGTTTTATTCTGCAGGTATTTCAATATGGAGTCCATGCCCTGTGCCGAGCCCCAGACCCTCTTGAGTGCCTCGCACTCCCGCTCGTTGGCCTGCTCCAGAGTGGTCCGGTTGGAGTTGCGCACCAGTGCTTTGGACTCTCGCAGAACCTACAGTACAACCATGACAGCAGGGGCACGGAAAAAGTCCAGGAGAAACAAAAATGAAAGGGGGGAAATAATAATAAAATAAAAGACAAAAGGAAGAGGGAAAAGGAAAGAAGGACAAAATGGTTTATGGGTATGGAGGCACTTAAGCAGTACAAATACGTGTCAGTATAGTAAGTCCTGATGTGCCTTGCCAGATTTATATGTTTGTAAAACAATATGTGATAAATGATGCTCAACTCAAGAATAACGTTGTGGAACATCTACAATAAGCCTTTGTTATAGCAGAGCGTGCTGTATGCCTGCCAGTTATTGGTGTTGCCCAACAGAACAGCTGTGATATCATTGGAGACAAGACACTACATGTCACAACATGTCCTGATTTAACATTTCACATTTGTATGACATGGTAGTAGTTGATCATGTAAGATTCAACCACACTGTACTCACCCCCCTCCCACTTTCCCATGTAAGACAATAATATGAGTAGGGCACATAAATTATTATGACATGGTAAAAGTGTGGGAATGTAAGGCATCAAGGGCACTCAAAAGGATATTTACATGTTCTTCACTATGAGGCAGTCGAACCGAAGACCAACAAAAAGAGGGAGACCATGTACACATGTGAAAATGTGCTGTATGCGTGATAGAATGTCATGCCATACACACAAATAAAACAAAAAGAAAACAAAAAATATTAAATGAAATAAGGAATGACTTACAATGGAATTACAAGAGACTAGCTCCCTAATGCGCACCATGACCTCCTGCATGAAGGTGCCTGGCCACAGCACTTGTGACACCAGGCCCTTGGCACAGGCCTCCTGAGCCGTCAGCTTCCTCCCACTCAGCAGCATCTCATTGGCCTAGAGCAGGGGGAGAGGGGACATGGGAGACCAGTGAGGAGACCAGAAGGAGGGCAAGGCAAACATTACACAAATGTCCATCTAACAGTTAGTATTAAAGGAAAACATTACACAAATGTCCATCTATTAGTTAATATTAAAGGAAAACATTACACAAACATCCGCATATTAGTTAAACTTAAAGGAAAACTTGTTTAAGGTCACTGAGCACTGTGCATGAAAAAGGAACAAGACAATTTGGTAATAAATAGCGAAAAGAACAGCTAAAGCTTACAAGTGGGGACAAGGAAACTCAGTTGCAGTACTCTTTTCAGAGCCTGGACATAAAGCTACGCTAGTTTAGTCTACTAGGGTTCAGGGCAGGTTGTAAACTAGATGTACCGCATGGCGGTACAAAATATGACCGCTGCTCAGTTCTGCACATTCTCTACATATATGATGCTTGTCAACTTGTTTGTATCTCTCTCATGTTATAAATGTGTCTCTGCATGAGTGAGTTTGCTTTTGTGTACAAGTATAAGAGTGTGTGTGTGTGTGTGTGTGTGTGTGTGTGTACCCGTGCGCATGTGTGCTTGTGTGTACAGTATGTACTGTGTGTGTGTGTGTGTGTGTACCCGTGCGCATGTGTGCTTGTGTATATGTAGTTATATATGAGCACATATGATGTAAATGATAATTTTGTAACCCAGTAACTATTCACGTAATAGCACCATCTACAGGTCAATGGTTGTACAGTCATTAAATGTACATATAAATTCATTTATTTTATAGCCCCCCATGGATGAAATTCCACAAAACTTGACATATTCCCACAAGATGTCAGGTTCATCATACACATTAAATTTGGTGCAGTTTATAACATCTGATCTAAAGATAGGGGCAATTAAAGTAGTATAATATTGCATTTTAATTTTTTACCATGGGGGTGCAAATCACAAATGAAGCTTATAATGATGGTTATAAGCTAAGTTGATGTGGGCTCTTGAGACCAACATTCCATAAAAATTTCAGCATCCTCAATGTCACGGGTCAGGTAGTTTTTTAGGAAAAACTGCATTTTTTGGGTTTCACAGGGGGGCCACGCAAAGATGGAGTGGCCCCCAGGGACCAAACTAAATTTTTCCGTAAAAGTCTACTGGGGCTACATGCCCACCAAGTTTCATGTGCCCCGGTGTTACGGTGTCCCAGGAATCGTTGACCAAAAATTCAGGAAGTAGATGACGGGAGAAAAAAAAAAAAAACTTTGACAATCATTATATGACCGCTGTGCTTGCTACGCAGTGGCGGTCATAATAAAGGTCCGCAACACTATTCGATGCCCCCAAGAATTTAATAGCACAACAACTAGACTAGCACGTAGTGCTATTGTGCTTGGGAGCATCAAACAGTGTTGCGGACCTTTATTTTCCTTTCAGTTATTTTGTGGGAATATGTCACGTTTTGTGGAATTTCATCCATGGGGGGCTATAAAATAAATGAATTTGTATGTACATTTAATGACTGTACAGTGCACAACCATTGACCTGTAGTTGGTGCTATTAAGTGAAGGGTTACTGGTTTGGGATGATAGGCCTACTGTCTCACACACACACACAGGGCAGAGAATGTGCAGAACTGAGTGGCGGTCATATTTTGTACCGCCATGCGGTACATCTAGTTTTCATTTGAGTTGTGTGGAATTTTTGAAGTCAGAGATTCGTACAGTTTACATGTACCAAGCCGAAGCCTTTGTGTGGTCCAGGGTCCACATCTTTAGTAAATTTAGAAAAAATAAAAAATAAAAATAAAAAATAGTGAAGATTTTTTTTTTAAGTTAAGCTTTTTTAAGTTTTGATTTAGGCTCAGAGTTCATAAACATTTCATCATCCTCAATGCCACGGGTTGCATGAGAACTGATGACTGACTGCCATAGCAAGATTTTAATTTCATCCTCCGAGTTGTCATTTTTTGTGCAGAGGTTTTAAGAAAAAAAGACATTAGTTACGAATCATGGCGTGATTTAGGAATTCTCTCAGCGCCAAGATATAATTCTTTGTGAATACAATCCTTAATACAAAGCTTATCTACACCTCTCGCACATTATTCTCCCAGAAGTGATCAAATATTCTGAAAATGCCTTATTTCTTTATTCCATTCCATTCCTATGCCTATCTGTTTTGCCTTCTTACTTATTTTTTTAACATCTGAAGTACCTTACAACTTCTTTATTACTTTAACATAATGGCAATGAATGACGCTTAAATAACTAGCCGATTCATTTACAGCTAAGATGATATAAGATCAGAACTAAAACATCAGAAAAAAAATAGTCACAACAAAAAAAAATTAAAAAACAAGACAAAAACAAACAAACATAAAACATCAGAATACTAATTTCCTAGTTCTGCATTTTCAGCAGGATGGGTACTAACACCACACACAGAACATGAAAAATGTTTAAGGGAAGTGTAGGGTGGTTGTTATTACAATGTAATAACAAAATTATACACAGATGTTTTGAAATGCCAACTGACCGAAGCGACACCCATGATGCGAGGGAAGGTGATGGATGAGCAGGCATCAGGCGTCTGGCCAATGGTGGCATAGGGCGTCTGG
Source organism: Sardinella longiceps (assembly GCA_027497455.2). Classification (NCBI taxonomy): domain Eukaryota; kingdom Metazoa; phylum Chordata; class Actinopteri; order Clupeiformes; family Clupeidae; genus Sardinella; species Sardinella longiceps. The sequence goes on from JAODXP020000034.1 coordinate 10,119,098, forward strand.
AACCAGGCCTTTTCATTGGCCCAGATGACATCACACAAGGGCAAAATAGAGGCACCAAGCCCTATGGCGGGCCCATTCACAGCAACTACGATGGGCTTCTTAAACTGGATAAATGTGTTCACAAACGTCCTGGTAAAAGGGAGACACATGAAATATGGCTTTTACCAACATCCTATCTGAAGATAACATTCAACACATTGAGAAAACAGAAAGAAAGAAAAAGATTCACAACATTTACAAAAAATTAGGTCTGAAGGGATGTACCTTATTGTTTCAGCCATTTTTATGCTCTCTTTCTTCCGATCATCAGTGAGGCGTCGTATGAAATACAGGAAGTCCAGGCCACAGCAGAACACACTTCCCACAGCACTGAGCAGCACCAGTTTACTGTCGTCAGCTGCAGCAGTGGCCATGGCACTCTGGATCTCCTTCATCACCTGTACACACACACACACACACACACACACACACACACACACACACACACAAACACAAAATGTTTTAAAAACAAAGCAAGCAAAGCCAAAGAGCAAATTTGGCCAAATTCACACCTATTCGATATGAAGGTATGCATCAATCTGCTTTAGGCCAAACTTTCAATCTGCACTTCCAATGGAATGGCTCACCTTCACATTCAGATGAGCTTTCCTTTCCTTGCTTAGCGCAACCATTCTCACCTTTTACTAGGTGAATTACATAGAATGCAATCATTCATCCAATAGCATCAATCATTTTAATGGACCAAGTGGTTTTAAAACATTAGGCCTACACATGCTCTGAGGACCCAGTAGATATCTGATAAAGTACATCTTCGTTTCTGCCATGATTCTAAAGCACGTTTAGGAAAAGGAGAAGTGCACAATAAAACAGTGAGAGCGCCATCCGCCAGCAGAACTGCACAATAGCCCTAAATAGAACTGCCATTTGAACAATGTTCCTATTTATTTAAACACTCTTCCACAAATGATTCTTTTACTTCCCTGAAACAGAACCATTATTTCCAAAAGTGTATGGGAACAGGTTTGGATAAATAATTAGCAGTTGCACCAACTATTAGTGACAAAACTTCACACTCACGTCTGGGTTCAGGGAGTTGTTCTCTGAGGATTTGGTAGAAAACAAGATGTGTGTGAAGCCATCTTGCTTCTTTACCACGATGTCCCGATAGCGGTAGGCACTCTCCGTCTGACGGACGCTGAACCTCAAACGCTTGTCAAAGGCAGCCGTGCGCTCCTCAAAGCGCCGCTTCCCACTCGCTCCAGAGGCACTAGTTACCCCAGCAACCGCAGTCTGCATGCTTGTCCCATTAGCTGCCGAGGACTCTGTGAAGGTGGAAGTACCTTTGGAAACACAGGTAAGCACAACAGACCAAGTCACTCCCTGCTAACCACAGTACTAGCCTACATTGTGGACCATTATAATAGAATGTTCCTTTGTTTTTTTATATAGAATAATTTACCTTTTCCATTGAGAATGCGCATAGCTGCAGGTGTGATGGGGAGCTGTGGAGGAGCCAGGGTGGTCTGTGTGCGAGGCCGCGTGCCCATCCGTGCCCTCTCCTCTCCGGGCCCCAGCAGGATGCCCGCTGGCTTCTCCAGTAGCGCCACCTCAGGCGGCACAGAGTCCGGCTCCTGCCCGCCCTGTTCAAGGCCTTGGGCCGCCTCGCTGGGCGACTCCTCCGAGTCGGTCCGACTGTTCATGGGACTCTTAGGCACAAGGATTTTAATGCCAGACTTGGCAAGGTCCATGCTCCTGCGCACAGTATTAACACCAGGCGATACAGACAGTCCTGAGGCAGCAACACCGTCAGTGACGGCACCTGACCGCCTGTATTTTTGATTCGACATCTGCTGCTGCTGCTGCTGTGGTGTCGGCCGTTGCTGATACTGCTGCATGCCAAATGTAGAGTCCTTTAGATCGAGCAAGTGCTGCTGCTGCTGCTGCTGCTTTGAGGGACTAATGGCTAAAACTGGGGGAGTACTAGGTGAGCTAACCGTTTTAGCCATGGATTGGCTAACGTTGGGACTGTGGGGCGGAGGTCTGGAGATTTGCTTGCGTGCGTTGTTACTGCCGCTGGACGAGGAGTGGTTAAAAGTGATGTAAGGGGAGCTACGAGTGGACCTGATGAGGGAGCCGTCCCGTTGCCTCTCACTCAGCTGCCGGTTGAACTCATGGATGAACTCCATGCAGTTAGCCAGGTGCGTCTCTGGCTCCCAAGTGTCTCCCTCAAAGCCATAGCCTCGCCAGCGGACCAGGTATTCCATCTTGCCCTTCTTGTTCTTCCGCTTGTCCACAATCTTCTCGACCTGCAGACAAGGCATTACAGGGTGAATAAGTCTTCCAGTGGGCTCTGGGAACATTCCAAATGACATCATCCAATCACTTATGCAAATGCATTAATGGAACAGAAGATGAGACGCTAGTTTTGTAAATACGATGTAAAAGGATGGAGAATAATGTTTCTGCAAACTAGCAATAGCAAATGCATCAATAGTGGCACCAGTCTCAGTACATGGCAAAATGCCCAGGGCACATTGGTTGAGAGCTATTTAGTTAAACAGACAAAATGGACTTGTATTGTAGTCAAATACACTACAAGGCAGATAGGCTGTGAGCTAGGTAGATAGGTGGATTTGCAAGGGCTTACAAAGATTCATAATATTTGCATTTCAGAAGTGTTGAATTAGGTCCATAGTTCTGGCCATTTTTTGATTTAAATTAATCTAGAGTGATGAGTCATTCTTCATTACCATTCATGATCACTCTAATAAATGTAGAAGATATACTTTCTTGTTTTTATTTAAGCCTTGAGCCTTATTTGAGCCTTTGTCTCACAATAAAAGAAATGCCAGATATTAAAAAAAAAAAAAATCATAATGGTTGGGGAACCTATTCTAGGCCTATAGCCTCAAAATGTATCTGTATTTTTTTCTTCATTATGGCTTCATTAATTATCTGGTGTAGTCCTACTTGAAAAAGTATGTGCCTACGCCTCAGTTGATGTGAATGGCAAATATACACAGGCCTACATTTCTGACTTCTACCATTTAGCTTATTACTGTTAGGTTTATGAACTATGCAACCCATACATTATTTGCATATCTTACAATAAGCAAAAGTTGCCGCAAGCATAACTAGTAAGTTTATAAATTTTGAATCAGAAAGCTCAAGACATCAAATGATCCAGGTGTTCGTTACCATTTTTTTTTCTGAACATAACTTGACTTTTGCGTATTTGAACGTGCATGTGCTTGGGAGGGGGAATGACACAGAGGAGTGCCTGTCTGAATTGGGAGCTATTAGCCCAACAGGTTGTGTGTGTGCGAGAAAACAGGAAGACAAATCCTTCCATATTAGGCTATTATATTATAGGTCTTATACATAAAAAGTTTAGCCTGACATGGCCCGCCCATAATACTTCATCCGTTCATCCGTACTCATGGTCTGAGTCCAAGACTTTAGATATTAATTAGTAATATTTTATCAGACTTCATCTAAAAACAAATAGCTACTAGTCATCAAGTCAGCATCAGAATACTGTAGCTGTTAGAATTTAAGAAGATCCAAAAACCTCAACTTGTATAGGCCTAACCAAATCTCAGCCTCTGAAATCAAATTTCAAGTTTATTGTCATATACTCATAAATAATTGCATTTAGGCCATCAGTATTGAAATTCCTTGCATTCAAGTGCAAGCTCAACTTTTGGAAAAGCCTAAATGGATGGATGAAAAAGTAGGATGGGTGGATCACACTGGGAGTGTTGAGTTGTTATCACACACAATAGCCTGGTGGCTTGTAGGAAGAGGATGTCTCTGAATCTGATGGTATGGGTTCACATCCTCTTGTATCTTCTGCCACATGGTAGGAGGCTGAAGAAACTGTGACTGGGATGGCTAGGATCAGATTATAGGCCTACACTTTCTGACCAGTCTTTGCCTTAAAGGGGAAGTTTGGTTTTTAACATGTTTAGCCCCTTTTCTGGAGTGTCTAGGAAGAAATAGAATCATCAACACCAAAATTTTGATGATTGCTCCTGTCTCTGATATTTGGCTCATTTAGAATCCCGCCTTTTCTGCTTCAGAATGGCTTCCTTTGTGCATGTCCTATAATGTCCTCAAAACAACCCTAAACCTTTATTTTAAAACTTGTGCTGCTCACCAAGTGTTTAGTGGTGTCCATTGATGTTCCGAAACAATTATAGTAGCAAAGTACAGTTTCTGTCACGTTTTATACGGTATTTTGAACATTCTGGAACTATTTTTTCGGCGTAGCAATACCAACTAGCACAACAAGAAGACAAATAAAGCTGGATAGGAACTGTAGGCCTATTTCGCTATGATAATTATTGTGGAACATCAATGAACTTCACTAACCACTTGGTGAGCTGCACATGTTTTAAAGGTTTAGGGTTTTTTTAAGGCCATTATCGGACATGCACAAAGCAAGCTATTCTGAAGCAGAAAAGGGAGGATTCTAAATGAGCCAAATATCAGAGACAGGAGCAGTTGTCAAAATTTTGGTGTTGATGATTCTATTTCATCCTAGACACTCCAGAAAAGGGGCTAAACATGTTAAAAACCAAACTTCTCCTTTAAATATACCAATGGTAGCTTATAAGTCATCAACGCAAATGATTCCAGCACCATGGAGAGCAAAGCAAGGAAACATGGAGAAAAAGCCTATGTGTAGACCTATAGGGCCTAAGCTGTTCTGTGCATTAAACTCTGTCCTAGTTTTATTCAATTTAGTGAATCATATCACATCTTTTTTGTTCTTCTTCTTCTTAGTTTTGGGTGTGGTTGGGGAGGGTTGGGGGTGGGATCAGTTAGAGACCAAAGGCCTCAGTGAACATGTGTGTTTTGAGGTGCTTTTTGAAAGACGTCAGTTTGGGGGCATGGCGTATGTGGGGTGGTACACTGTTCCAGAGAGTGGGGCCACGGTACAGCCTATGGTACGGTAGTCTGGTACTGGGGATGGAGAGCAGGTCCTTGGCAGAGGACCGCAGGGACCTAGACTTAAGAGTCAGGATGGAGAAGGTCAGAGAGGTACTGTGGGGCAAGGGAATGGAGAGACTTGTACGTGAGGAGCAGAATTTTGTATGAGATGCGTGATTTAACTGGGAGCCAGTGAAGCTGTTTGAGTGCAGCTACAGTATTTAGGCTAAACAAAACAAATATCATAGGCTAGCCGTGGAAGTTCATAGATGCACGTCATGGGACATAAGAGTATTCCAAACACTTGTTGACAGGTTGTCAATCCCAAATGATAATTTGGTTGGTAATTGTTGAGAAGGATTTAGTTAGTGAATTGGACACAACCAAGACAACTGATTGTGTTAAAACAGTAAAAGTTGGTCAAACAGCTAACATAGGTGGGTCTAAGTGTTTTTCAAGTTGGCCACCTCAAAACAACACTATGAAAGTAGGATGGACTTAAAAATCAATTCTCCAAGTTTTAGGCCTACAAAACAAGCCTCATGATTAAAGGAAATCGGTACCAGTAGGCTAATTAAGGGGGAAAAAGTTTACAAACTGTGGAAATGTTTCAAGACCAAATAAGACAACATAAAGCAAAACAAATCTGTGCTATTGATTGGTGAAAATCATATCCTGATCTGTTTTCAACACAATTTTAATTGATTAGGCCATTCTTGTATTGGAACAACTTTCCAACTCATTTAGTCTTTTGTGTTCATTGCAAACAGCACAAACAAAGCAAAATGTCTCGCTCTATATTATAACGCCTAATTGGTTTATGGGCATAACGTTAACTCGCTTGGTTAATCAAAACATGGAACAAAGGGAAAGTTGAGCCATCATTACTAGGCTAAGACTCTCCATCACCTGGGGGGCCATCAATTTTACTATGATTAACGAATATTCACTCTTCTGGATGATTCTGACAACTTAACGAGGGTAGCTGTTCCAAAGTAAGGCCTTTTATTATTAGCCATCACTCAACCCCCTGGATTGCCTAACTAGCCAACAAGGTAGCAATAGCTAACTACTTTTGAGACGACCATTATGTTCGCTTCATCATCAAAGTAACCCATTTCTTTCAAGCAGAAACCCCTTTGGGTGAAATACATATACGTATATCCACGAAGTATCTAGGTTTGGTATTAGGCTAACTATCGCATTATAAAGTGAGCAGAAACAGAAAAAAAATGTTAGCTAGGAACATTTCACTAAGTTGGAAATGCCGAGCAAAGCAGCTAGCTAGCAAGCTAGGTTCTACTTTTCACTTAGCAGGCAAGCTAGCTAGCTCTATTCAACGACGTTACCAAGGCGAGTCTGTAGCTACCACACATGATGACCCCAATGGACCAAATGTTTAAGATGTTTGCACAGAAACACACAAAAGAACTTGATGTTTCCTAAATCCAGCACAACTTTAAGGTGTCCAAATTCCATACCTCGTACAGCTCCTCCGAGGCCATCATGAACAGATAATTTGTCGACGTTCTGCTAATCCGGTTGAACTGAAGACACTTTTTCCCCAGTTGCAGTTGTCTTTGGCCTCTCCTCCTCCCTCCCCGATCACGGAGATGGGTTACACACTCAACCACGCGATGTGTGCCTCTCAAGCTTTTTAACAGCCACTGTATTTCTAATTTCAGTATTAAACCAACTAATATCAGAAGTGCTATATTCAGCCTCACTACTACACCTTACTTTCGATGAAGGCACTCAGTTTCTGCAAACGACTGTGTTAACTAACGTATGCGCAGAACCGATTGCGCGATGACACAGTGAAGCTTCCTAACCAACCAACAACCCCTACATGATGTCCCCATCATTTTCTGATGAAAATCACAGAGTGATTGTTAACAGCTTCTTCGGGATTTTACAATGACCCCAACATTTTGATATATATTTTGGGAATGAGAGAGGGGGGAACTAAACCTGGAGCCTGGAACTGTCTATCAGGGGACAGGTGTCAGGTCCCCAGCCCCTCACCTCCATTCTCTCTCTCTCTCTCTCTCTCTCTCTCTCTCTCTCTCTCTCACACACACACACACACACACACACACACACACACACACACACACACACACACACACACACACACACACACAGAGAGAGAGACATAAAAACATTTTATGGGTAGCCTTGGTTTGCCTATTCCCACACAAGTTTGAAGAGTAAGCTACACTTCAACATGGAAGTCCATTTACACTGCATTTTCAGCAGTAGTAAGATGTCAGATGAAATTGGTTAATTGGTTGACTGAGTGAAGGCAAATCTTGTATCGGAGAAGCCAATTTGTCATCAAAGAAATGTAAACAAATTCTCCATTAAAGGAGAAATATGGTGTGAATCAATCCATATCCCTATTATTGAAGGTCACAGAATCCCCCCAGAAGAAAAAATAATGAAAAAATTTTGAACATTTTGAACATAGCCTATGTTAGATAGAATAGCCTAGGCCTACTTCTGCCTATTTAGGTCGAAAGCTTTTAGACTTTTACTTGAGTTGCCTAATGCCAGTGAGTGTCTTGAACTTCTACCAAAGTATTTTTTTTGCTTTTACTCAAGTGGGACTTTCGGTACATACTGTACACTGATAGATCCCATCATCGCCAGGACAACACCAGTTATTCAGGCGAACTTTAATATAATGAAGACTTCTTCCTTTAGTACACACCTATAATCACATATGAACCTATAGAGATGAGGCTAGTCTATCATTATCTCATGACGACTCTCCTGGTGATTCTGCCCCAGACACTTGGGTGTGTCAGTACTACAGAGTTCATAAATCCATTCGTTTGGGTGGCTCGGCACTCGGGTGTTGATGCTCAGTGAGAGGGCCAGTCATACTGTCCTTAGGGAGTAATGACAGCGTTGTTGTGGATGGAGGAGCCAGCCCCTGGGAACAGAGGTCACTGGAGTAGCCTCCTCATGGCTCCCATTGAACATCAGGGTTGCTGGAGATACCTTGGTGGCGTGGAGGGGTATTATATATATGTGAGTATGTGTATGAGTATAAGTTCTATGTATATCTATGCTGTGCTGATGAAATGTTCCTTGACTTTGCAGGTCTTCAGCATGTTTTAGGGTTTGTACAAACCTTTTGGCTAACCCATTACTAGCAGGGTGGTCATTACCAGCCCATTGGCTTCATTTTGTACGAGGGTCTGGGATCTCAGCTATTGGCAATTGATTGCTTGCTGGAGATCTTCAAATTCATAACGATTGGATCAGCCCTGGACTGATATGTATTCTCACGCTGCATTCTAGTGATACGCCACCTTTGGGGGAAATACACTCATTTTCCATCTCCCCTTGAGTTAAACACTGTGAGCGGTGCGTGAGTGGTGCATAAGCGGTGCAGGCACATTTTGAATGCATGTTAACAGGTTATTCCATGCACGTTACACACATTTTCTGTGCCGCTCTTGTCCGTTTCTGAGTTTTTGAAATAGAAAGTTCTATTTTTCCAAGAGTTTTTCATGTTGTAAGCAGGCCTTGTGTGGTGTTCATAGATTTTAAATGCAGAGCTCAGGTTTGCGCAAAACACCACAGAGACAATCTCTGGTGTGAATGCACAAGCACACTAGGGCGAACGGACAGCACAACTCCCGCACAACATCCAGTCGTTCTCTGTGTCTGACAGCAGAACTTTTAGCTGAAGAAATGACTACGAAGGAACAAATAATTGTTCCAACACTTAGTATAGATCATTGAATCAAAATAGACCATTAGCATATCTCCTATTTCTGTTTTATTAAAAAATGACTACGACTTCTAATAATTTTGCTAATTAAAACTAGACTCTTCTGTAGTTGCAGTGTACAAACCAACAGACCAAGACCAACAGAAGAAACCAACAGACCAAGACCAACAGAAGGTGATTTTCTAGCCTAATATGACATGGAACTACTCTCAGTCATGTAATAATGAAGAAACTTGGACGCATTGAGGGATTATGTCATATAAGGCCAGACAACTTCTGGTTTGAAACGATTGGACAGCACGTCTAATCAGCTTTGCTTATTGGCCGGTAGACTCCCTACCGATGTAAACCCGCCCATGAAGACTGTCCCCAGACCATGGATACGAATGAACATTCGTATTATTGGCGGGCTATGTCAGGCGAGGAATCTTCAAGAGCCGTGGCAGATAGAGGACTAGGTCCCCTGAGGGGGGCAGAACATGCCTGGCCCTTTGGGCAATATCCATTTTGGGATATCGGAGGGGCTGGACCGGAGAAAGGAGACGAAAGAAGTAAGATGTCTGGATTCCTGGATGTAAAAAGGAGCTCTTGAGTTCGAATGAAGATTCAAGACAAGTACCTCTCTGCAAACTGTTTCTAGACTGCACATAGTCGAAGATTTGCAATTCCTGTCTTGTCTGGTGGGAGGATTTTGCGAATCCGCAATAGAAGCCATTATCCACCCATGTCTTCCCAACTTCCCAACCCTGCTGAGCGTATGTGTGGTAACTTGTGTGTCCCCTCCTCAGTCACCATTTGCAGTGTCTTCTCTGGATTGTTTGGTGTGTCCATGTTTGCAGTTCTCCCTTCCTACAGGCCTTGTTGCCAGGACTCATGTGGTGTGGTGTATGGCCCCCCCTGGACTAGCAGATACGTCCTCCTCCTACATATTGCAACAGATGACCTACGATTTTGCTCCCTCTCTCTCTCCTTTTAAAAAGATATTTAAATAAAAGGTAACACGTTTATTTACAGCCTGTGAAGTACTGGGTAAGTAATAGGTAAGAATGATGTAATAAAAAGAATCAACGGATAAATTATTGCATACTTACTGTGTAAGTTTGCTGGAATAATATATTATTTGAAGGTTATCTGCTTAATCTGTCCAACATCGCCTTCCTAAAATGCAGCCATTAATTTGATCGGAACTAATTAAAAAGAGCACGGGTAAGCTAAAATGTTACAGGGTAGGTGCGATTTTGCAAACAACAATCAAGAAATGTAAATAAATGGCATCTTTGTCAAACTGTTGCCTCTGCCTATGTATGCTACACTTCGGTAGGCTACCCTACTGAAAAGTAAAGAACAAGTACAGTGGAATTACCTAAATACCCCAAAACTACTAGAAACTACACCCTAACATTGGATGTGCGGGCTGTAAAATGAAGTCTTTTTCAACCCTGCTTTTTCTATAGGATACTGCATCAAGGCTACCCCACTTATTTTGTAATTATGGCAATATTACACATAAAGTTCTATTTTGTTACGTTGTTATACTTACCCAGTAGTACTTTATTTTTAAAGGAGAAATCCAGTGTGATAAGGACCACAAGTATATTGCAACATCGTAAAAAGTTTGAACGTTTGCCAGGGAGAATAATTTTGACACCTTTGTGCAGGCCAGAGAAGACTGCTTGCTAGTTGTAGCTTCCGGGTGCATATCACTACAGTAGGTGCAAGTTTTAAACCATAAAACAGGATCAAAGTAGCTCCATACTTCGTCATGACAGCTCCAACATTTAAATTGAGGCATTGAAAACTTGCAATTGTACAATTAGCTACTACCACCTAGCGATATGCCCCTGAAAGCTACAACTACCAAGCGGTCTTCTCCAGCCTGCACGAACATATCAACATTCTGCTCCCTGGCAAATGTTCGAACTTTTTATGATGTTGCAATATACTTGCGGTCCTTATCACACCGGCATTCTCCTTTAAGTTTCTCTCACTAGTCCAATATAACTGGAAGTATGGATTTGGCAATCTAAATGCAGCTCAAGATGCTTAAAGGTGAGGTGATGATTTCCTGGAGCACTTTTTAGTATATTGCTTAAAATGACATTCACACCGATAGCAAACAATTAATTATATCCTCCAATGCAAAGATAAAATTTGTTAGTCACCTGTGGAATGAGTAGGCATCCAATTATTTTAAGGAACCAGCAAAAATGATTGGATAGTGATCTAATCTGTCATACCCAATAGATACAGATGGCAAGTTTGACCACGCCCACAAATATAGCTCCGCCATGGGGGAAATAGAGAAAAATAGTCCCATCTGGGGGAAACGGCAGGCTCATACACTGGGGAAGTCTGTAATGCCTTACACATCATCAAGTTACCATAAAAAGCAATGCATTACAGTAATTAGTTCCTTTTGTAACAAGTTACTCCCAGCACTGCTCAATGCAGAGAGACAGAGATGAGATTCTGCAGCCAGTGACAATCCCATATCTACATCCCATAATTCACAGTCTAGGACTGGACTCTATTCTCCCAACGCTCACGCCCACAGGACAGGGATTATCAGTATACCTCCAGAATGTGGGAGTGACCAGTCCCACCCCTTGATAATTGTCTTAGGTTCAAGGAAGAATAGTAAGAAATTTGATTTGCACATCAATCAAAATTTTTCTATTTTCTGTGCAACGTTTCGCAAAAATTTCAAGAGGGGGCAAGATTTGGTGTGTGGGTCACACTTGCTACTATTTGTGAATATATTGTTTGTGATCCAGCACCCATCCTAAATGGCCAAAGGGTTGTGTGTGGTCACATGATTATAGTAATTTCAAGGAAGAATAATTCCTATTCATTCTCTCTAATGAACTCTGGTTTAAATGTGCTTAAAGCCCCCACTTGCAGGATTTAGGTAAAATTTCGATGTTTCCTATACATTGTACTTTTATATCGCAAGTGTACCCTAGAACTCATTGGGATTGATGAATGACGTTCTGGAGTAACATCTCTTTGCAAGCTTGTCTGTGCCTCCTAGTCATAGATATCGCACTTGCAATATTAGTCAAGCTAGGCAGGCTAGGTCATGGGAGCTGGAGCTTACTATTTGAATTACAAAGTGATTTGTGTCTTCTCAGCCCATTCAACTGTTGATACATTTTAATTGCAACTACACAATTCTACAGGATCTACAGGAAGACTATTGGCAGAAACGTTTAATAACTGCTTTGCTTAGTTCTTGCCTGGCATAACCGGCCTCTTGAACGCAAAACTGAAAAAAGGCAAAGGTACACTCGATTTTTATTTCTGAGTGAAGGAAGTAATTGTCCCATAAGTCATTGCAAAGGGTGAATAGTAGTTAACTGAGACGCGTATTGTATTGAGAACATCAAACAATCAATAAATTGTTAAAACGCCAATAAGTCTTGTTCCTTTAAACTTCAATAATCTAATCCACCAAACATCAAATGCGTCAATGGCAGAAGTAGATGCTTGGCATTGGCAGAGACGATTGGCAAATTTGTCATGGGCGCCACCCACTCAGTTCTGCAGTTCATCCCATAAATGCATTTTCCTTGCAATTGGGGCACCAGTTGAAAGAAAACTAAATAAGCTTTCCAACATTTTTTCCAACAGGATTTATTACCAAAAGTAGGCTATTATTACCATAGAGAAATAATAACACTAATTTGTTCTGTTTAAGTATTTTTTAGTAGGCGTAAAGAAAAAAAAAGTTAATCAAACTAGAAAATGGTTTATATATGATGATTGAAGTATAAGTTACTACCATTAGCTTTGATAACAGCTTTATACTTGCAATCTCTCAATCGGCGATCATGACAACCACCTGAATAAGTTTTCCAAGATAGGATTTGAGGTGCTGAGTAGCCTACTTATTGGCTGCTTTGCCTTCAATCTGCTGTCCCTTCAAACTCATCCCAAACCATTTCAATTGAGTTTAGTTCAGGGTGCATTAGCCTATAATTCGTGACATACACTAGCGGTAACAAGTTGATTTGCTCAGTGATTACGTCTAGCTATCAACAATAGAGCACCGTTGTATTCAGGGATCGGCAGTGTCTATCCAATCATGTGGACAGGGAATTGTTGAGTGGGCTTAGCTTCGTTTGAATCGTTTGAATGCAGAGGCAGTTTGAAAGATTCCGCACCTAGGCTCTATCCATCGTGGCCAGACATTGTATGCCAAGTCTGGCTTGTCAGGCTAGGGTGCTTGAGGAGACAAAGCACTGATTTATTCTTTCTCTTGATCAAACAGTTCTAGGTGTGGGGTCATTGTCCTATTTTTGATTACTGTATGGTCCCAGTAAGTGCAAACCAGTTGAGATGGCTTGCATGCAGAATGCTGTAGTTGCTGTGCCTTAGGATTTTGAATACATCACTATCAGCAAAGCAGCCCAATGCTTCGCAATGGGAAACACAAGTTAAACACTCTAAATGCAAAGGCCATATTTGACCAAAAAAGTGTTGGTCAGATCTGACTTGGGCTGCGTTTCCTGAAGCCCTCTTAAAGGAATATTCCACCTCTTTATAAAAATTGGTTATTCACTCTCTAACCTGGAGTTATGTGGGCAGGCATGGACTGGCCATAGGGCATACAGGGCAATGCCCGGTGGGCCGACGGTCATTTTGGGGCTGGGGCGGTCATAATTTACTAATTTTATATTGAATAAAATCATGGTGGGCCGCCATGGCCAAAAATGCCCAGGCCATTTTTTGGTCTCAGTCCGGCCCTGTATGTGGATGAAGGCATTTTGGTCTCAGTGGATGCGTTTACTCTGTCCAGCAGCCCCAATTTTAGCTTTATTTTAGCTGTAGCTTAGCATAGGCGCTGTAACGTAAAGTTGACAGAATAGCAACTCTTTGGCTACTTTACTTTCCAGTGCCTATGCTAAGCTAAAGGTAAAATTGGGGTTGCCAGAAAAGGAAAGCACATGCACTGAGACCAAAATGCTTCACATATGTAACTCCAGGTAAGAGGGTGAATGACCAATTTTGATGAAGAGGTGGAATATTCCTTTAAAGCTAAGTAGTAGCCTACTTTACTCATGAGAACTAGGCTACTTAGTGTTAAGAAGGGTTTGGGAAATGCAGCCCAGGTCTCCTCAATTGCCCTGATCTAAACTGTCATGAATTTGACTTTAAAGTGAATGTGAAGCAGCCAAAAATTGCTTTGGGCCTCTGGGAACTCCTTCCAGACTGGGTGAACTGTAACTGGTGACCTCAAGAAACTTGACAAGAAAATGCCATGAGTGCAAGCTGTCAACAAGTGGCAAATATGAATAGCCCTCCTAAGTGTCTCTGGAATAGCTCACATAGAATGGTTTAACATTTTTTTTTATTTACAACGTAATTTAATATATGTTATTTTATAACATACATGTTTTCAGTATTTATATATAATTTAGACAAATTTGAATAAAATCATTGAAAGAGATTTGTGTCCAAATTTTACTCTTCTCCAGACTTCTCTAAATACACAACCGGAAATGGTCATACACAGGCTGTGACGTCGTCCACTAGTGATGGCGGAGAGTGGTGCGAAGGGAAATTGTGTTATAAACATATCTTTCGTGCAAATAGGATCCGTGCTGAATTTTCTGTTTTAATTACAATTCACCTGAAGAGGGTCGTGATGGCCCACCGATACCTCTTCTTGTCAAGAGGTTGCAGAAACCTATCCAAGATCATATTACCTCCAAACGTCAGATCAACAAACTATGTAACGCTACGACTGGTAGGTGCAAACGAAGCTTATGGAACTGACATGAAAGGCTGTTTTGTATGTCATTTTAATCTAAGGTCAATGATAAATACGATTCACGGTTAATGCATTATAACATGGCAATTATAACGTTACTGTTTTGTCATCTATCGGAAGAAACACGTTGAAGATGACTGTCATGAGCTGACAAGTTAGCCAGCTAACGTTAAGTGAGTTTACAAGCTAGCAAGCAGGGAGCTACACAGGCCTGCAAATGACATTGCGTTAGGTAACGTTAACGTTTGCATTCCTCTTAGCTTCCAGCTTCTGTTATTAAACGGAGAAGTGTTGGAGAGGATTGTGAAAGGGTGTTGGGAAGGAGTTCAGATTATAGGCAATTAACGTTATGAACGTAACGTCAATGCATGGTGTGACTAAGTTACTGCTACCCAACTTATCTCGCTGCTAGTTAGAACTTTTGATCACATTTACAACTTAGATTTGCATTTGTCGCGAATATAGGGACTACTGTTATGGGTTGTTTTTCTCAGCAGCAAGTGTGAATGAGATGACTGACCTTATGAATATGAAGACGTTATGACTTCAGGATAGAACACATGGTAAACACATTGAAATATTTAGTAACGTCGGCTTCTTGTTACTTGCCAGGCAGCTAAGTTGAACAAGCTGTTGGCCAACTTCATTGATGTCTGTCATTACCTGTATGCACTGTGTTGATCCCAAACTCGCCTCAAATCTGATGGAATGCTATAATCTCATTTTATGAAAGGTATCAGGCCAAGCTGAAACTCAAATTCCCTCTGGTCTCGAAAGAGGGTCCTTGTTATGGAGTGTGTTAGGTGCCTACAGAAGATTATGCTCCAAGCCTCCCAAAGGTAACGTTATAGCCTTTTGTACTTGTTGGCATTTGATTATTTTAGGTGTACAGATTAATGTGTTGCTATTGGTTTTTCTTTTTGTCAAGAAAGCTAATATCTGAATGTATTCTAGGATTTGAAAAATACTTCCCTAATAAGACAAACCCAAAACACAGTGAACCGAAAGCAGCTGAGGCTAAAGGCAAGTGTGTTTATGCCATTTCTGTATGTATGGCATCAGTGTGTGTTGTCCTCTGTTTCTTTCTCTCCTCATCATTGAAAGTAGCTAAATGTTGTCAACTGTTTCATCTCAGAGGCCAAGCCAAGCAATGGCAGCAGAGCGAGTAGGTCCAGTGGAGGGGGTGGAGGTGGCAGTAGTGGCGGCGGTGGTGGTGGTGCCGCAGGTGGAGGAGGAAAAAGAGGGGGAAGGAAAGATGAGAGTTCATGGTATAGTCGTCTTCAGAAGGTGAGACTGTGTGTATTGTGACATTGTGTGATTGATTGTATACCTGTTATAACCAAATTTATAACAGTAAAGCTAAATGCTGATTATTTTTAGCCAAGCTACCCCCCCCCCCCTTTTGAGTGTGCAAGGGCAAATGTAATGTTTGTCTCTTATTTGTCATACCATCTGCTAATATTTAAGAAACCACAGACAGTCATTACTAACAGTTAAGTATAACAGTGATGAGTATTTTGGTTTGTTCAGGGGGATATTCCATGGGACGACAGAGAGTTCCGGGCATATTTTCTAAGTGGAGCTGCGTTTTGGACTGCTGTCACGTACTACTTCTTTTTCCGAGATGGTGGGAGGGAAGTCACCTGGAAAGACTTTGTCAACCTGTATCTCTCCAAGGGCGTTGTACGTTATACTTGTTTTATTTGGTGGTTAGTTCACCCATTCTTCTACTTGTATGTGTGTATACGAGTTTCAATGCTAAATTGTGCTGACTTGAATTATAATATATTACCAGGTTGACAGGTTGGAGGTTGTCAACAAGCGTTATGTGAAGGTGGTGTTTGCTCCAGGAAAGACCCCAGTCGATGGAGTGAGTGTTTTTACCAAAAAGCCTTCATGTTGTTTTATTACGTTTTTCAGCATCTTCTCATTTCAATATGTTACAGTAACCCTGGTGCATTGACCCATTTCAGTATTCAGGCCCCTTCAACTCATTCTATTTTTTCCCCCAGCAATATGTCTGGTTCAACATTGGCAGTGTGGACACATTTGAGCGTAACCTGGAGACAGCTCAGTTGGAGATGGGGATTGAAGGGGAGAACAGGCTCCCTGTCGTCTACTCTACCGAGAGTGATGGGTAAGGCCGTCCAAGCCTATTTATTTATTTGTTTGTTTGTTTGTTTATTGACTTAATAGATATGAACAAGTTAACATCGTTCACCAACCACTCTTAAAAAGAAAGTTGTTCTTAATCCCCACTTTCACAGTTTTCAAGATTTTTGCATTCAACATTTTCTTTTCTGGTATTCGTTCACGGTTCATTGTTCATTCGTTTGAATTTATGAGCAGTGATTTCATCAATTAACAGAATATAAATCCATTAAATTGGATCTAAGAAAATTCTTAGGATGATATCAGTGAATGCTACGGGAGTCCTAAGTGTCTATTGGATCATACACATGCAGTATTCCTCACCAGCCAAACTCTCCACTGAAGGACACTGCTTTAATGTCTTAATGTCATTTCTCCTGCTCCACCAGATCCTTCCTCCTGAGCATGCTGCCCACCGTGCTGATCATCGGCTTCCTGCTCTTCATGCTCCGCCGTGGGCCTGCTGGAGCGGGCAGACCAGGCAGGGGCATGGGCGGCCTCTTTAGTGTAGGCGAGACCACTGCCAAGGTGCTCCGTGACGAGATCGATGTCAAGTTCAAGGACGTGGCAGGCTGTGAGGAGGCCAAGCTGGAGATCATGGAGTTTGTCAACTTCCTCAAGAACCCCAAACAGTACCAGGATCTGGGAGCTAAGATCCCCAAGGTACTCAGTGTGATTGATTCCTCAAGCTGCTTGAGGATAAGCCTCCTGTCTTAAAGGTTGATGATCAGCTTAATGCCCATTTATATACTGTAAATAGGGTTTCTTTAGTTAAATGTTTTATCCCTCTCTATTTTTTCACTCATAGGGAGCTATTTTAACGGGTCCACCTGGAACTGGGAAGACCCTGTTGGCTAAGGCCACAGCAGGAGAAGCCAATGTGCCCTTCATTACAGTCAATGGCTCAGAGTTCCTGGAGATGTTTGTGGGCGTGGGTCCAGCTAGGGTAGGTAATGTTGGTAACGTGTGGCTTGATGCTTATTGATTCCCTGCAGGTATAAATGTCACCTCAGCTCTCGCTGCAAGCGGTCAAGGATTCTCGCAAAAAAAAATACTGATTCTGCCGTGTAGAAATATTATTTCTCCCAGTGTTTCCGTAAAAACATTTTAATTTTGTTGTTTAACCCATCA
The DNA here is from genome assembly GCA_027497455.2 of Sardinella longiceps. Classification (NCBI taxonomy): domain Eukaryota; kingdom Metazoa; phylum Chordata; class Actinopteri; order Clupeiformes; family Clupeidae; genus Sardinella; species Sardinella longiceps. Next base: position 10,136,833 of record JAODXP020000034.1, read on the forward strand.
GAGCAAGTTTGCAAACCATCACTTTAGTATCAGCACTGAATTGCTGTGTAACACTCCTGGTTCCTATCCCAACGCTTGTCTTGTTGCACAGGTGCGGGACCTCTTTGTACTGGCACGTAAGAACGCCCCCTGCATCCTGTTCATAGATGAGATCGATGCCGTGGGGAGGAAGCGTGGTCGTGGTAACTTTGGAGGACAGAGTGAGCAGGAGAACACTCTCAATCAGTTACTCGTGGAAATGGATGGTAGGGTGCCCACACCTTACATATACCTTTAAAGACTTCTGGAAAGGAGTTTCCTTACATCAAAGTTGCTGAGCAGATAGCAACTTCTGTGGTTGGAAATTTGTAATTGCATGGTGACCACCAATGTTGCTAACTTGCTCAAATGTTAAAGGAATACGCCACCGTTACGCAAATTGGCTCATTTTTAGGCGGATTTGTTCATTTTAATGCGAAAGATGCTAATGAGTGAGATGCCTTTGGAAACTAAAGATTCAATGATAGCGTACATGCTAATCTGAAGCTAAAAACACCACAGTCAGACAGAGAGAACGCCTGGAAGAACAGAAAAAAGGTAAAACTCAATTGTCTAACTTTAGGGAGGTGGATAATGAGCAAATTCGCAGTCACAGTGGCGTATTCCTTTAATTTAGTTTGGAACTGTGGTGTAGGGAAATGAACCCTGTGGGAGACTGCAGATTAGGGATGCAACGGTTTTTGGTTTTATACCGAACCGAATGATACGCCCTCTTTGGTTCAATATGCACACGTGAACCGCAATATTTCTGTTCTTTATTAAAATTATTAAAATATTAATCTATTATGTAGCTTCCTGAAATTTGCTTGCAGCAAGCCTTGACAATTGCCTCTGGCACGCAGAACTCTACAATCTTTTAACAGCGTTTTAAAGACAACTGGACTCCCTCATGCAATGCAGTCATGCAGTCAATCTATATAGCCTGTTTCCCCAGTGCCACAGGCCAGGGATAGACATAGGCTCTCACTCTTGCTTACCAGCAACAAATAGCACTTGAAATCAATTAGGCCTTCATGTTTCTGACAATACATTTCCTGAAGTGAGTTAACTTGAAACCATGTTGGATCTTATTTTGGAAATGAGCAAGTAATAAAAAGGCCTACTATAGTTAATCACATTTAATATTATTGGCATTATAATAATAATGTAGGGCCTAATTGTTGGTTTTCTTTTATTTTGTCTATCCCTGTAGTATGCTACTAGTCAGAAAAACTTCTCAATTTTATCAATGAAAGAAATCTTAATCAAAATGATAGATAGATTGAAGGTTGATTAAATGTAGACCTAGAGATCAGGTGTAGTCATTAAAACCCCATGTTATAGCCTCTTTTTGTTGAAAAATACCATATCCGCACAGTTAGCGTGGCCCCAAAACCATGATACATACCATGGGCAGACTGTACCGTTGCATCCCTACTGCAGATGTTAGTTGCAGGATGCTGGATTTGAGGCTGATTTGTTGCCTGATGTTTTGCTCTTGTAGGGTTTAACACAGCGACTAATGTGGTTGTCCTGGCTGGAACAAACAGACCTGACATCTTGGATCCGGCACTAATGAGACCCGGACGCTTTGACAGACAGATCTACATAGGTACAGTATATATGTGTGTATGTGGATTTGAACTGGCCTGGTCACTACAGTAGGGCTTGCTGACTGAATGCCATTTTCTTTTTTTATTATGAAAAATAACACTTTGCTTAATTGAAATAGAAGTACTATGAAAGGATAATTTCACAATTATCACGTCAGCCAGGTGGAGAGTCTTTTGTTGTTAAGATTCTTTTCTGCTGGCCCGCTGTTAGAAATAAGTTCCTTTATGACTCAAGGTGGAGTCACGGTCATCTTGTTTGTTGTACAGGTCCTCCAGATATCAAAGGCAGAGCCTCCATATTTAAAGTGCATCTCAGGCCCCTTAAACTGGATACAGAATTGGATAAAGAGGGACTGGCGAGGAAAATGGCTGCTCTCACCCCTGGTTTCTCAGGTGAGAAACAATCACACTTTTAACGCGAAATAATGACATAAAATGCAATTATCTAGCAATTATCTTGGCATTCATGGAAAATGGGTATTTTGTTGCTTAAATGGCGCATAATGCATATGACGTCCATGTGTTGACCTTCTATTGTACTGCTTTGCGGCAGGAGCGGACATTGCCAATGTCTGTAATGAGGCGGCGCTAATTGCTGCCCGCCACCTCTCTGATGTCATCAACCAGAAGCACTTTGAGCAGGCTATTGAACGCGTGATTGGAGGTGAGCCATCACGCACTTGCATGTACACTCTGTTGGCTGTTTTGTCCTTTTGCTTTTATATAGGATCAGTGGGTTAACTCTTTTCCGGTCTACTCTGTGCACTGCTTTTGTGTGTGTGTGTGTGTGTGTGTGTGTGTGCATGTGTGTGTGTGCGTGTGAACTCAGGTCTGGAGAAGAAGACCCAGGTGCTGCAGCCCGAGGAGAAGAAGACGGTGGCGTACCACGAGGCCGGGCATGCCGTTGCTGGTTGGTTTCTGGAGCACGCTGACCCCCTTCTCAAGGTTAGCCTAACCACCATGGGTGGCAGAGTACCACATGTTTACTTATTTTCGGGTCTTGTTCAGTAAAGACAACGTGTGAATTTAATGATACCCTTTTCAAGTCCTTTTTTTTTAGCTTTTATGTAACAGTTTTGATGTTATTTTGATGACAAACTAATTTGTAGCAGGGAGAATGACGCACCTCTCGCAGATGCATTCGTGCTAAATACGGAAAAAAACAGCATCACAATTTTGCTGTCCACACCCTCTTGACGCAAACAGGCGTCAGAACAACGTGTTGATTACCTTGTCAGTAAACATGGTTCTTTGAAAATCATCATTGCTGGTTCCTGTTCTCTGGCTTGTAAACAAATCCACATGGGCTGAATTGAGGTTGTAGGCTTAAAAATAAAAACAAAATGTAGTGCCTGGAGGGGGAGCATTTCTTTTCTTTTTTTTCTTTTTTCTTGTTTTATATGGTCTATTTGAAATATATCTGGTCAACAATGATGAATGCCAGAAATATGATGATGATCTTAAACCCCTGTGGTATACATTATCTGTTGAGCTGGAATCTGAGTGTTTTGTTATTGATTGGTGATTGATACTGTGTTATTAGGTGTCCATAATCCCACGCGGGAAGGGCTTGGGTTACGCTCAGTACCTGCCCAAGGAACAGTACCTGTACACCAAGGAGCAGCTGCTGGACAGGATGTGCATGACACTGGGGGGACGTGTGTCCGAGGAGATCTTCTTCGGACGCATCACCACCGGCGCACAGGATGACCTCAAAAAGGTCACACAGAGTGCCTACGCCCAGGTAAGACATCATATGCCACATCACACATACATGGCATACACTCACTGTGTGGGGTCTGTTTTCAATTAACTGGTGGTATGGGGAAGCCAAGTACTATTGATGTTTGCAATGATTCATGCTCAGAACAGGTAAATAAACCTACAGTGTAATAAACATACAGCATACGTATATCTTCCTGTGCCTTAGATTAACATATTGTACATTTGTGTGGTGAAGGCCATTTCATCTTTACATACTTTTCTCCCCCGTGTGACACATGAATGCTCTACTGTACCTCCACAGATTGTGCAGTTTGGCATGAACGAGAAGGTGGGCCAGGTGTCGTTCGATCTGCCCCGGCAGGGCGAGATGGTGCTGGAGAAGCCCTACAGCGAGGCCACCGCCCGCCTCATCGACACGGAGGTGCGCAGCCTCATCACCGAGGCATACGAGCGCACCACCAAGCTCCTGAAGGAGAAGAAGGGCGAAGTAGAGAAGGTATGGAGGTGGACATGGCGTGGCACATTATGACTATAAAATGATGCATGCATTTTTATTATTTTCATTTAAATATGTCCATTAACATGGATTTTTTTAGCATGTTTTAGTAGCAGGCGTTACTGTTTAGTTTCAAAAAAATGGTCTAAATAGATTGTGTTGTATAGAGCTTGGGAAATGGGCACTTACATATCCACATAGCCACTATACAATGGGGCCAGCTTACACGCTTGCCCTTGAGAATACACTGAAAACTGTGGTTTTAACATGGAGCAAATTAACTTCGGGAAATGGGGAAGTTGTCGTTTCCTCTCTACACTGCTGATGGTAAGAAATTATGTTTATGACGAAGGGAAGCTGGTTAAGAACACCGCAACAAATGGTGGCATGATGTCAGGTTCTCAAGCTCTATAGGTTTTGGGAAGACATGGTGATTTTAGGCAACAGGGTAAATTCCCTGAGCCAAAGTGACTAGCTTCTTCTCACCACCAGGTGGCACTGCGTCTCCTGGAGAAAGAGGTCCTGGACAAGAATGACATGGTGGAGCTGTTGGGGGCACGGCCGTTTGCTGAGAAGTCCACTTACGAGGAGTTTGTGGAGGGCACGGGGGGCATGGAGGAGGACACCTCGCTGCCCGAGGGCCTCAAGGACTGGAACAAGGAGCGCGGCAGCGACAAGGAGGAGAGCACAGAGGAACAGGTGGCGCGGCAAATCACCGGCGGCATGCCCTTCTAGAAACTTCACCTCCTCAGGTGGGAGGGCAGCCAGGGAAGAGAGGAGGGGAGATTTTGAGCAAGCGGCTGCACGAAGAGTGACCTGGGGTGGGTGGTAGAGGGCCCCAGCATATCAGGCGGGTAAGCCTGCTTCCTCAGGAACGTTGAGTGGCTTGTGAAGTTGGTTTTGTAGAGAGGGCACAGAGGAAGGCACACTTGTGGATGAGAGCCTGTCTATATATCAGGTCAATTCCACAGGAAATAGGACTTTTTTTGTCACGGCCATGACACTAGTAGAATGCCATGATATTGCGTTGTGGGAATGAATGATTACATGAAATTTGAGCATTTGCCATTTCTAACTTCCAAAAAAAAAAAAAAAACTATACAGAATATTTCACACAATCATTCAAATAGAAATACCATGCCCATTTTTAAGTGTTATTGCCAAAAAAGTTATTGACAAAAAGTCCTGTGTTTCTGTGGAATTGCCCATCTATATTTGATCTTCAGTAATCATCTTAAAGACATTCTTGCCACCATCAAGGGGAATCACTGGGGGTGTTGCTCTCTCAGTGCTCTGTAGGTGTGGCTCAGCCTCGGGTATCGATGAGGGCGGAAAGAAGCAATAGAAGGTGGAGGTGTGTATTTATTTTGATTTGTTTTATAGTGCACACCATACCGTAGTCCAAACAAATCCACTGTAGAATTGTCTCAGTAGTGCGTCTCTCGCTGTGATCGCCACTGCCTGAATACTTCTCACACTGCTTACACTTACCTTTGTTGGACTGAAATTGGCTTCTTCAGGCAAAAGAAGCCAGTAAATTTCCACTCATCTTGACAGTGAATGTACCCAAGGAGTCAGTATATTAAACATTCTAACTATATGATAAGCAAAAAAAAGAAAGAAAAAGAAACAAAAAAAAGAAAAGCAGAACGGTTCATTGTATAACGCAGATAAATATTGCTTCTGTGAAGTGGTTGCAAAATCTATTATGATGCGGCTGCTAAGTCAGTTGGTGAGCGGAACAACAATGGCTTGCAGCCTCTATCTTGATCTCTCTGTGTTGCAGTTCAAGCATTCATGAAATCCTTTGAGAAGCCCTTTGTACGCATGTGCATCCACACTCTCACATCTACAGACCATCAACTTTCACCTGCTAGGAAAAATAAGCACTTAGCACATCTGCAGAGCTGGTTAAATGTAAGCGAAAATACATAAGCCTAAGAATATATTGCAGCATTTTGTCACTGTGATGGGTGATGATCCCTGAACTTCAGTTCTCGTTTTTCACTATAATTGATCCGCATGATCAGCAATCACCCCAGCTATGCAGTACTAAAAATGTTTGTTTTGATGGACTGAACATGGCTTTGTTATGGATCATCAGTTAACACATATTTAACAATCAGTCTGCGCACCACAATCCACCACAAATAGAAAAAGAAGTGATATTGGTCCAACTCCCAAGCCAGGTTAGATGTTTTCTATTTGATAGTGCCAGCAACGAGAGAACTGCCACTGCTGGACTGGATTGTCACCAAACTGGTCTGCCACATTAGCAGATGCAGCGGTAATCTCAAAATCGTAATCTGAGCTACAGTACAGGACGTCCCTCCTTTGAGTTTTAATCTTATTTTTTACTTATTTTGCCTGCAGTGCACAAGGAGTCGGTAGGGCATGTATTGCAATAAGAGTGAACTAAAAGATACTCCTTCAAGGATAGTGAGTGCTTCAGGAGAGAGAGAGAGAGAGAGAGAGGAGAAATGTCATGAATGCCAAAGCTGAACAGAACAGGTATTTATTTATTTTTTTCCCTCTCAGTGGATGGTGGTCATTTATAACATAAGCTTGTGTTGTGTAAAAATTAATCACTGTTCATCAAAACTACACAATTTACTCTTTTCATGCCCTTTCCATTCTTGCAAGCCAGTCTTTGAAGATGATTTCTGTAAAATAATGTGTAAATGTGTATTTTGTTCAGATGTGAAAAGAAAATGTTCTGATGTGTTCAAAAAAACGAATAAATGTATTTAAAATGTATTTTTAGCTGACAACCTGACTTGACGTTTCCCATTAATTCTGTAGTCAACAGGGATTTGTCTTTTTGTCATTCCCTGGAACTCACACACACTCCTCTTCACCATTTTTCATTTTTCTTTATAGACTAGAGACTTTTAGACCACCGGAGGGCGATAATGACTCATACACACGCCCTGATATTGCGTCAGGGTTTTGCTCATAATCTCATTCCAAAACTGCATATGACTATTAGATTGTTAGGATTATAGCTGCTGGCAGCGGCTGTTGCCCAAAGTGACGTAGAACAATAACAGTAAACATTAGCATTAAACAGACTAAATAATGTGGACAGACTGAATAATTCCTACTGTATCACCACTGCCCCCAAAGCTTCCTGGAAAGAAGGAAAGTCATCAGAACAAGTAAATACAGTCATGTGTGACATGGCATATGAAAACTGACCAGTGGGGTTACGTGATGTCACAGGAACCCACTTCATGCTTAATCATAGTGAATTAGACTCGGAAAAGGCCAGCAGTCCTTGAGGTCTGTCTGGACAGCTCTGATGGAAGTAGTGATGATGGTGATAATGATTGCGGCGATGATGATGATGATGAGGGGGAGGAGGATGAGGGTCATGATGATGATGGTGTTGGTGGTGGCGGCGGCGGTAGTGATGGCGATGGTGTCAGGGCCGGTTCATCCCGGGGCCCCTAGGCCCACCCAGATGCTTCGGCTGCGTGAATCAGCAGCCCTCCCGCCAGGCTGCTTTCCACTCCCCTGCCACGGGCCGCATTTAGCCCGCCGTGACACACGACTGAAGGCGCGAGAGAGAGAGTGAGAGAGGATTTCCTGATCCTGTCCTCCGCCAACCGCCCCCACTGACTCAGCGTGCCGAGCGGAGCGGAGTCGAGCGTTACCTTACGTTGCATTGCGACGCGTTGCGACAAGCATAGCACAAAATGGAGCCTGTGCTGAGCCGTGCTGCGCTCCCTACACGCTCTGACATCACTCACGCTGGCCCACCATCTGCTCCCTGGCGAAGGTGCAACACGTGAGGCGCCGTTAGTAATGGATGACTTAAAAAAATACGTCTAGTGTGTGTGTGTGTGTGTGTGTTTGCCCAGCCATGACTCATCAGATATGCGAGGGCATTTAAATCTATATTTAAAGAATGGAGATTACTAAGTGATATTAATTGGATGCTGTCTGTTTGGTTTCCTCCTGTCTGTCTCCCAAGATAAGTTCCTTCTGTGAACTTTAGTCAGTTCAGTTGAGAACCGGTGAGACTGGTGCTTCTTTTTTTTGTAATTGTTTTTATAGAGAAGGAATGTGTTCCCTCAGGGGTGTTCTGAATAGACAATACATTGTGATCTCCGTCCTCGTCGTAGTCAAACTCCAGGCTCTTTTCCGTGCACTCCAGGTGGTCAGTTTGACGTATGTGTGTCTCCCACACTTCCTGAGGCTTTCCCCCCCTTCTGGAGTGAGCAGCTGTGTGTGAGTGGATGTGTGTGTGTGTGAGTCGCGTCTGTGCGTGTGGGCGTTTGAGCGTGTGTGTAAGAGAGACCTGTTTGATTTACAAGATTTTTGCCGCTTGGACGTTGATGAAATGCGCTGTGGAGGCAGACGCATGTGCGACAGGTGGGCTCACTGCCTGACTCACAGCAGCTCAGGGTGGGGTGTGTGTGTGTCTGTCTGTGTGTGTGTGTGTGTCTGTGTGTGTGTGCGGGAGGTAGAGACGTCCCCTCGGTCAGGTGGAAGGTGGTGCTGTGTTACATCATCAGCGTGCGTCACCGCATCAGCCAATCGCTGTTACGTAAGCCAACAGGGTCCTAACAAGAGGCAGGAGATCTTTGTAATTTTTTTTCCTCTTATTAATAAGACAAGTAGAGAGGTCTAATATAGAGAAGAGAGGAAGGGAAAAACGTAGGGAGAACAAAGAAGCAAGCAAACAAGCACACAGCAAGCTTAAGATTGGCTGTCTAGTTGATGCACGTGCTGCTGCAAGGGCCACTGGACTGGCAAAGATTGATGCGGGTGCCTGGCCCCCTGTCCACGGGAACCTGGGGGCCACAGAGAGAGGGAGATTAAAAGCTGTGTGCTAGAGAGAGAGAAGGAGAGAGAGAGAGAGAGAGAGGGAGACAGAGAGATGCAGGTGGGAGGACGGAACAGACTAATTACGAGGTGAGTCACCAGTGACATGGCGGGAGATGAAAAGCTCTCCGTCTGGAGGAGAAAGGTAGATGGAGATGAAGGGGATGGAGATGCAGAGGTGGAAAAGAGAGGGGTGCCGGTGTGTGTGTGTGTGTGTGTGTGTGTGTGTGTGTGTCTGTGTCTGTGTCTGTGTGTGTTGGGGGTGGGGGGAAGGGGGGCGAGGCGAGGGGAGGCTGGTTGGCACGGACGGGGGAAAGTGAGAATTAGTCAGAGTCGGTGAGCGAAGGCGATGATGAAAACGTTGCGTTCGCGGCCCGGAGAGTGATGCGAGCGAGCGGTGCGCGGAGCACGGGATCCCGCCTCCTCACTACACACTCGCTCTCTCCCTGCGTGGCTGCCTGATTCACTGCGAGAGCGAGGAGCCGGTGGAAGAGAGGGAACTCTCCCTTGCCAAAAAACCCTCGCGCCCACCTCTATGTAGAAGCCAGGTTTTTCCATCCTCACTTAATAAAAAAAAAAGAAAGCCCAACAAGTCTCCATTTGCCATGTGTGCTAAGGAATGTGTTTAGATTTCTGTGGCTGTGAGACATGAGGTGGAGCTTAGGGCAATAGTCTGCAATGGGCTGGCAGTCGGCGTGTGTGGCAGCCATTTGGACGGTTTTCCCCCTTTTTGCTGAAGAGTTCAAACTGAGGGTAAAGACAAAATCTTCTCTCTCAGTTCAAACGTTAGCAGACATCATTACTCCCTCTTTCACACACAATTCCTTAAAGACCAGCTCTTGAGGAGGGCCCCCCAGATCAGCAATAAACTCTCTTGGTTTTTTTTTTTTCTGGGGAAAAAAAAAACAAAACAAAACAAAACGGGAGTCTCCTGGGAGGAAGCGGGGTGATGGCGCAGTCATGGCTCGTGATGAGAGTAGCTGACCACTCTCCTCGCCTCTTACTCACTAGCGCTGTCAGAGCAGAACAGGACGCTGCAGTGGGCTGTGTGTGACAGCGCTGCTTTTTTTCTATGAGTGATGCATTAGACATATAAAAAAAATTCCCCGGCAGTCTCACGACATATACACACTCCAGCCTCTGCAAAACATGTGGCAGCTAAAAATAAAGAGGCGCGAGTGGCAGGGATGATCCATTCTTGTGATGTGTTATGCCTGTCTAGGGAGATCAGACGCGATATCAGACAAGTTCCTGGGGCAAGCCTTGACTAAGAGCTGACTAAAAACAAAAACGGCGAGAAGTTGTTAAGTTGAGCTGTGATGATGGACTTTTCCGTGACTAACAACTCTTAACTATGAGTAAAGTATTTTTACCTTAAAGGGGCATAATACTTGTTTGAAGGGAAACGCCAAGAATTACAAAGGCTTTTTACATTATAGACTACTACATAAATGAATAATAACAGGAAGCGGATTCACACTTAGTCTGAAGTGATTAGATGCCCACAATATAGTGAGCAGCAGATGCCTTAGTCTCTTCTCACCACTGGAAGCAAGTATAAGCAGTGACCTTATTAGGTGCTATAGATAAGAGTAGGATTACCTCAGAAGTATGCATAGACTGAGGCCACAGACACAGGAAACATTTTGATAGTAAATGCTGTTGAATATTTAAGCATTTATGTATTTATTTGATATATTTATTTATAACTTGTTGACATTTTTAAGGAAAGGGAATGTAATAAGAAATCCTCCTCATTCTTGAAATCCCTAATACTTAATGTCCGCTAATTTTAGGAGGAAAACTCGCTATACTCAATAACAACAATAAATTGTCCTTTTGCTGAACGATGGAATGCCTGTTATCGTAAGGGAGTTCTTGAGTAGTATCAGTTTCTGTAGCAAGTCCCACATAAACTTCTATTTTAAAAGCAGACAGTGATGATGGTTTGTAGCCCCTCGGGGAAATAAAGTCTGCATGTAGCCAGTGGCGTCAGGCCCAGTTCATTTCGACACATCTGGACTGAAGCAAGCTCACACACATGCACTGCAGTTACAGACATACACATTTTTTCCAGAGGAATAGGCGTGCCGTTCACTTTGTCCATGTTTTTTTTTGTCTTTGTTTGTGTCTCTCACACAGACACGCACACAGATGGACAGAAGCATACAGAAATGTGTATGTAAATATACAGAAACGTTTGATCTCTTTCCGAGACTTAAAAACATTCACACATTTTATTACACGATGGGATCTACTAGAGTCAGACAGCCGGCTGTTGAGTGAACATGCTGGTCTCATTTTTATGTTATGACATAATTTTGTTATGTGTTGCAAAGCTCAAGCACAGCTCATCAGTCATAAAAAAACACAAGCAGAGATTTCCGCCTCTTTCATACTTGTCACGTCCATTTATTCCTCAAATCACACAAATCTGACATTAAGTAGAAGGTATTATGCACAATAGTGTTCTGGGCATGGAGAAAGTAGAAATATGATGATCTCTGAGCTGAAATAGTTTTTTTTTTTTTCTAAACAAACCTTTAAATTATTACCACTAGAGGGTGTAGTTAGATACGCTGTGGGGCTCGATCGGCTCTTAACTACTCTGAAGCCCACTGTACAGTCCATGACAGCATAGGTATTTCAGAACATAGAAGTCAGAATATGGACCTCACTGAAGTTGTTTTTTTTTTTTCTTATGGTGAGAGTAGAGAATCAATTAAACCTTTATTGTGGCTTAACCCAGGCAACTATAAAAAAAATACTGACAATGTGTTTAATCTTTGTGGTACAGTACAAAGGAAAAAAAAATCTTCTTTTGTTTGCACTTCATATTACGTCACCAGAAAAGAAAAGAGGGAGAAACAAGGTTAAATAGGATGTTGTTAAGGAAGGGGCAAGGATCTCCTTTTTGAGATGGCTTCCATGATGTAGAAGTTCACCAGTGGCAAAGCCGCTCTCCAGTTTACTGTAGGAGGAGTTGGTGAGTCAGAAGAAGCAAAGAGAAATAGTAATAGACTGGGAGGGAGAGAAGGAGGAATGAAGGAGGGAGGAAGGTATAATTACAGGGAGAGAGACGAAAGAAGCTCCAAACAGTGAGGAGACACTGAAAGAGAGAGACAGAGAAGAGAGAGAGAGGAAGAGAGAGAGAGAGAAAGAAAGAGAGAGAGACAGATTCAGAGAGTCAGAGAGCTGTGTAACCCTGCCCACTTCCCACAAAACCATTGAACTCAGGCAGAGTGAGCTGTGCTCTGAGAGGCTTCTCCAGAGCTCTGCACCTTTGCTGCCTAAAGCACTCTCTCTCAACTCAGCAGCAGGATCCCACAGCAAGGGAGCACTTCTGTCAGCAGCACCGGCACAACCAGGGACCACCACCACCACCAACCAACCACCACCACCAGCAGCAGCAGCAGCACCACGTGGGACTACAGGCACCGGTGCCAACTCCTCAAGGCTCAGCCTTCAACTTGATTTCCCAGCAAAGGAAAACAACTAAAGAAAATCCACAAAACTACAGATCTCAGACCAGAGCTGACCCATGAACCACTCCTTGGGCTGGACCAGTCAGTGATTGGGAACTCTTGTCTTTTATCAGCTTTGACCGACCTCTTCAGTCATGACTTCTCAGACGAAGATATAAGGATTATCCTCTTTGTTTTTGTGTTTTGAAATATTTTCTCTTTTTTGTTGTTGTTGTTGTTGATTCTCTTTCCTGCTTCAGTATTCTTTTTCAAGAATCAGTCGAACTGTTTTTCGCGAAGCCGTATCATCATTGTCATCGCCACCGTTGTCACCGCCGCCGTCACCGTTCTTTAACTTAAGCACCAGTGTTGACGGAGAGACCAAGCAGGTTTCCCATCCCTCCTTTCATTCATTCCTTCGTTCAGTCCTTCATTCACTCACTCACTTACGGGTTCAATCACTTCCATCAGGATGTCTGCGCTGACTCTGATGACTGGGATGTTGTTACTTCTCTCCGGGCTTCTGTCCTGCAGCTGCACCCCAACCCTGGGTGGGACTGAGGCGCTAGAGCAGGGAGGCTTGCAGCAGCAGCAGCAGCAGCAATCGGACTCCCAGCAGGCGGTGGACTCGGAAGCAGGGGCAGGGACTGGTGGCATAGCCGCCGCCGAGGCTGGGGACGACGCAGGTGAGGCCATCTGCCCGTCGTGCGCACTGGCCCAGGTGCAGCCGGAGGCGTCGCAGCAGGCGGACATGGTGGAGGCCGTCAAGAGACACATCCTCAACATGCTGCACCTGAGCTCGCGGCCCAACATCACCAAGCCCGTGCCACGCGCCGCTCTCCTCAACGCCATCCGCAAGCTGCACGTGGGCCGCGTGGGAGAGGACGGCTCGGTGGAGATAGACGAGGAGGGCGGCAGGCTCGGGCAAAAGCAAGGAGAGCTGGCCGATGAGCAGCCCGCTGAGATCATCACCTTCGCCGAGCCTGGTGAGTTTGGAACTCTGTGCATATGTGCATTTCTGTGTGTGTGTGTGAGTGTGTGTGAGACTGTACCCAAGCAGTAAGGAAAGTAATGTGTAGTTACAGTGTCAGTCATAGAGGATTTGGGCATGTTGGCACAACATAGACACATTGTCTGAAGTACAGAGACACACCTTTTGAAAAGATTAGGGAATTCCGGATGAAACACGCTCGGCTGCCTCTTGATGTTATTTGTAGGCACACCTGAACTCTGAAATCGGATAACTACAATATGTTGGCAATTACAGGACATTTAATTTAATTCATGTATTTCATTTACTTTGACAATCTACCGAACCACATTTGATAAATAATTGGTGGTCCCTGTGGTTGAGTAGTATTTTCTATGCAAAGTTCCAAGTCTCTAGGGGAAAAAGCAAGACATGTGAACGAGTAGAGAGAGATTTCGGCTGAAGAGTGCCTGAAGACTTGCCAGCCGTAGGGAGCACCATGTGTACCGTAAGCGTCTAAGCAACAGATGTTGCCGGATGTCGAATACGACTTCTCACTGCCTCTCCCGAGGAAAGATTATTAAAAACAAATATGGGGTTACAGGCTTCTGTGTGTGTGTGTGTGAGAGAGAGAGAGTATGTGTGTGTGTCTGTGTGTGTGTGTGTGTGCGCGAATGTCTGGGTCGAGCTGCCCTGAGACGTGGAAAACACAAATCAAATGTGAAATGTTTGAAAGAGTGAGACGGAGAGAGGGACGAGACAAAAAAGAAGAGTCAATGAGTGAAGGTGACAGGAAGAGACAGATTGAGACAGTGGAACGATAGAGCCAGAGCGAGAGAGGAGAAAGAGAGAAAGGGTGGAGGGGTGGAGGGGGGGAAAGAGAAATGCCACTGTGTTTCACAGGAGAGGACAAATGTGCTACAGATGTGCGCTACATTGCTGCCGTCACTCTGGGTAGACTGTTACTGCTGAGGAACCTACTGTGCTCTTAGCTGCTAGAAGGAGAAATGATTTCCTCCATAGCAGGCACCCCTCGTGCCTCAGCGCTTCTATCCAAGTCTGACCCGTCTTCTCACACTTCAGCTGCTTTGACAGCTTCACAGCAAGACTTCTATTTAGAGGCATTTTTTTATTAGAAGTAGATTTGGAATTGTGAAAAGTGAAGGGTACCACTGTTTGTGTGTGTGTCTCCCATTGCCTTGAATGTGATTCTCTGTGGGAAGAGAGAGAGAGAGAGAAAGAGAGAGCCAGAGAGAGAGAATTTAAGTGAATCAGTCCTGCTTTGGAAAGAACATCCACATCTTCCACTTTGAAATCAGGGCGGTTTAAGGCAGAAAAAAAAAAAAAAAAAACCCAGATGGTCCCCATTTACTCTGCGGCTTTAGAATCCGCTCCTCAGTCCCGTTGCACACAACTGCATATCTAGTCTCTTACCTCTGCTGACACTCAGCACACAGCAAGGACTCAGTTTGACGTATGGCCATCCGTGCACTACGTGTTTCTAAACATAGCATGGCATTTGCCCATACACACTGCCCACTGACTGACCACAGCGATGTCCCCCACGCTGCTCATGTCTAATGAGACCGACCGCCGTTTAATTGCGTCTATCTTTTTTCTTTTTTTTTTTTTTGTAGCGCGCGCCCGTTCTGGTGGCGCTCTGGGAATGCATGTGACGGCATATTGTTTTCGGCATCTTTTGCCATGCATAAATGTGCATAATGGCCGTGTTGCTATAAATAGCTCTTTGAATGAACCTTAGATTAAAAAAAGGCCCCCTTAAAGGCTTTCCACGAGGCCAGAGGGCGTTAACGATGCTCCAAGGAGGGGTTGCAGGGTTTGAGCCCCATACAAAAACCCACAGGGTTGTTAGCCAAGCATAATTGCTCCATTCATCAAAATATGGGCCCCAGTAATTACTCTGGGCTGTGTTGGCTGAGCTGGGGATGGTGGGCTTTCTTTGAAAGTGTCCGCGCTTACTGAAGAGAACGACAAGAAAAGACTGGGATGGAGGGAGGGAGGGAGGGAGAGAGAGAGAGAGAGAGAGAGAGAGACAGAGAGAGAGAGAGAGAATGAAAGAGTCTTCCCCATTTCTCTGAATTGAAAAAAAAACATCATTAATGACATTCCGATGTCACTGCTGATCTTTTCCAAGTGCGATGAAGATGCTCTCCCCCTCGCCCCCCCCTCTCTCTCCCTCTCTCTCTCCCTCTCTCTCTCTCGCTAACAGCTGTGATGCCATCCCCCTGAGTTTTAAAGCTGGAGCCCTTCGTCTCTCAAACTATTCAATTCATGTTGTTTGTTCATTCATGAAAAAAGAGACAGGCTGGGAAAGACATTTGTGCAACAGATCCCCCTGCACAGAGTCAAATATTTAAGGTTAATAATTACACTCCATGGCTCATCCCGAGGTCTGAACCTCTGTGATCTCGTTGTAAAAGCGTCATTACATTTCAGTCTGATATTCCCGTCTCCGGATAGTATAAAGATTCACTTCTGCTTATTACCGATTTGCAGAAACTGGACTGATCGGTGGCAAGACATCACCTTTGGGTGCGTGGGAAGGAAATGCATGTGACGTTAGGTCTTGATTGGAGTCTAGAGACGGTGTAGAGAAAGGAAGGGGAGGGGAGGGTCAGTGAAGCTTAAAGAAATTTCCATAAATTTCCATAAGTACCTGTAGGAGTTATTTGCTATGTATCTAGTCACTGCTGTTGAGATACATATCTGTCATCTTCTAATTCATCTGATACACTGATATCTCCCTGTTGTATTGCAATTGCATTTGACTTTTAACTAGAGCATTAGAACCAACCTATTAAAAAAAAAATCTTAAAAAACCTATTCAAGCATGTCTAGTATGCTTGTCTGCAGTGAGCTATCCGCTGTCGGAAATGTAACTGTCATGCTCTGATCTGATCTGTCCTTATTTTCCTGCTAATGTTGCGCAATAGTCTGGCGGCCTGTGCAGTGCACCACAGTATTGCAGTGAAATATCTCGCTGTGTGTTAGATGCCTTGCTATGTCAGTCCTAAGGTTGAAAGCGAGCATTGTTTCAACAGGAATCATAACGACAGAATATATTTTGCAATCGGGCCGGACGTTCCATCTTTATTCAACCCCCCCAACACACACACACACACACACACACACACACACACACACACGCTCCTCACTGTCCTTCCAGGCTGATGTGCAGCAGTGCACCTTCAACTGCTCACTTTGTACGTCATCGGCAGTTCAGCGGAACTCATTACTGATACAATGATATGTACAAAATGACAAGCCGGTGGCACAGCGATAAGTTGAAGAAAGAAACAGTGAGAATAATTGGCCCTGGAGGAGCCTTGGGAGGACACTCCTCACGTGGGCTACATGGCAGCTGCCAAGGCTGTTTGGCAAGCCGCTGCCCAGGAGAGGCCATTAAGAAGCCCTTTAAGTGCTCCCCCTATGCTGCTGCACTGCTTCAGCGCTGGGATGGAGGCAGCCACTTACAATAAGACGTGTCGGGAGAGGTAGAATAAGGAGGGGTAGTCGGAAAAGGGGGGGAACAGAGTCCGTAATCTGGGGAGTCTTTTGCCTGTTCCGCCTGCTAAAGTTTACAGCTGAAGCAAGAATGACTATTCATTTACATTTCCCCCCATAAATAAATACATAAATGCCGCATATATAAATGTATTCATGAATCCAGAGTAAACTAGTCATACTTAAGGTGATGACTCACCGTGGGCAAACAAGTGCTCATGAGCACACAGGGTCCTTGTGCAAATGATGATGGCTTTGCATACAGATTGAGGCCTGTCATCCACAAATAAACCTCATTACCAGACAGTCCCACCATCTCAACCTAAACCCTCTTTTGATCTATGTGGTGAGTGGGCACTTGGCATAATTTATGTAAGGCTGGCATTGTTCTGATGATGAATGTTTAGATAATGGCTCTGAGTAATCAGAAATAGCTCATTGGGATGATGATGTGCATCAGCCAACGGTGATAATGTACAGCATGACTGTCCGAGGCTGTATGCACCGCTTGACCCCAACCCTCCCCCTCTCGCTCCTCCTCGTGCACGCGGTGCACGCCGCGACAGTTCACAGGGCTTTTGTACGCTTGGGTTTTTCCGGCGAAGTCTTTTCAGGCGTCTCTTTTCGCTGTAAGCCGCGTTGGCCGGTGCGCTGTCAGCCGAGCGAGCGAGCCCCGCCGTCTTCGCAGCTCGTTCCCATCGCAGTGAGTGGGGATGGCTGCTGAGAGAAAACTGAGAGTCCTTGAGTCAAAACACAGTTATACAGTTATGACACTCTATCCACTCAGCTCTATTTGACAACTTAATCCTGGCTGGATGGAAAATGTGAACAGTGTAACCCAGACCTTTAACAGGGTCCTTCCTGTCAGCGGCCTTAAAGCTCACCTCAGGTTATTTCAAACTGTACCCAGGGGCTGCCTAGCGTAGTGCTGTGTGATTTACAGCAGACCCTTTTTTCTTCCCCCCCCCCCGAAGGGAGTCGTGAATAGTGATTGAACATTGTCGTGTGTATCATGAAAGCTATTTACAATTCAGAGGCGGCTGAATAAGGCTGTAGGACGGGCCGCTTCAGTTTCACACTCTCCCATTATGTGGTGATACAAGATACGGCTGGGTCAAAGACAACATAACTGTTTCCCTGTAAACTCTTAACTCTTGTTCCTCTCTGAAGCCCTTTTTCCCAGCCAAATTGAGGGACAATAAACAGCACACACAATAAAAAGAAAATGGGTGTTGACACCGCTGCCAGTATTTCAGCCTGAATCAGGACAACGTGATACTTCGGGACAGAGACGCGGGTTAAACAAAGAGAATATCAAAACGATTTTTCTTTTTTTTTTTTTTTTGAGGATGAGAGTGAGGATCTGGACTCCAAACAGAGCAAACAGTGCAGATCAATAAATCAGCAGTGGTTACTGAATCTGGGATGGCTTATGCCATACAGTCATGTGCAAATTATTGGTAAGGCCCTTGTCATAACATGACAGGCTTTATATACACAGTGGAGCTCCAGGATTTTAACACCAGGAAATGTTTTTATGGAGGGGAGGCTAGGTGTTGACGAAGAATTGCAGATGGTGGAGGACGACTGTGAAATGTATTAACTCCAGACAGGGAGATAAGTGCTTTCTGGGCCGTTCTGCTATACACCGCATTACTGGTTCCCCCTGCGGAGCTGATCTTATTCAGCTGTTTCTCATATAGGAAGCTTGCCATTCGGTTTTTCACCACACTTCTCAGAGCAGTGATATGCAATATGATATTAACAGTATGTGCAAAGAAAATTAAAAATGCTTGCCATTTAATTGTAATAAATTTATGCAATATTGTGAACAATGTACAGGGGTGCCGCTAAGGGGGTGGGGTTAGGATGATTCTAAGCGCCTGGCATTGGGGGACCCAGAGAAAATTGAAATATCAAAATCAATGTTTGAGGGGCCCATAAGTATTTTCTGTCACAGGGCCCAACATTTCTAGCAGCGCCCCTGACAATGTACTGTAACTTTAAGCTGTATGATCTCTTGAGCATTGTTCCTAATGGCAGAGTTTACGATGACTGATCTATCATCTCCATTATTGTTGCAGGAGATGCCCCTGATGTGGTGCAGTTTGACGTGTCCAAGGAGGCCACCTCTCTGCTCGTGGTGGAGCAGGCCAACATTTGGCTGTTCCTGAAGCTGGCCAAGGGCAACCGTGGCAAGGGCAAAGTATCCGTTCAGCTCCTGCAGCAGCTCTCTGGCGCCGACGGCGAACTGCGGGAAGAGTTGGTGTCTGAGAAGGCCGTAGACACGCGGCGCAGCGGCTGGCACACCCTCCCCGTGCCCCGTAGCGTCCAGGCCCTGCTGGAGAGCGACAACAGCGTCATGCGCCTACGGGTGTCCTGCCCCATGTGTGCTGATGCTGGAGCCACTCCCATCTTGGCCACCGCGACCGGAGACAAAGGCCGTGAGCAGTCCCACCGGCCCTTCCTCATGGTGGTGCTGCGGCCCGGGGAAGAGCACCCGCACAGGCGCAGCAAGCGCGGCCTGGAGTGTGACGGCAAAATCCGCGTGTGCTGCAAGAAGCAGTTCTACGTCAACTTCAAGGACATCGGCTGGAACGACTGGATCATCGCGCCGCCTGGCTACCACGCCAACTACTGCGAGGGCGACTGCCCCAGTCACGTGGCCAGCATCACGGGCTCCTCGCTCTCCTTCCACTCCACGGTCATCAACCACTACCGCATACGTGGCCACAGCCCCTTCACAAACATCAAGTCCTGCTGCGTGCCCACACGCCTGCGGGCCATGTCCATGCTCTACTACAACGAGGAGCAGAAGGTGATCAAGAAGGACATCCAGAACATGATTGTAGAGGAGTGCGGCTGCTCGTAAAAAAAAAAAGGCGTGTTTGAGGGACACCTAACGAACTCTGTGAGAGACTGCTCATCCATGTTGGTCCAGATGTGCGGGGTTAGAGTGGACATGCCATGCTGACATTTGACCTTACACGCACGCAACTTTACTGTTGAACTTTGCTCAACTGAATTTGATATTTGTCTTTGGATTGGGATTATTCCAATGAGAACTCTTCGACGGAGTGATCTCTGTGGCACTTTTCAGATTAAGGAAAATAAGAGAAATATATAATATATTTTTGTTATGAAAAGGGGAGCAAGAATGAGGGGAATATGTGCATGGCCAAGGCAGAAGTGTCATTCTTGTCACTTTGCACTGCAATAAAAAAAAGACTGCTGGCACGAATGACCTTTGAACTAAACTGAACTATGCAACTCGTCAAGTATTATTATGTGTTAATTTTTGTGTTTTGTGTATGTTGGGGTGGGTGGGGCTGAGGAGTTGTTGTTTTTCAACAAAAGGAGGAAGACTCTGTCTTTTCTTTTTAAACGTTTTTGAGAGATACTTGAAAGAAAGTTTGACCAGCTACTGGAACCAAACTAATTATTATTATTATTATTATTATTATTATTATTATTATTATTATTATTATTATTATTATTATTTTGACTTTTATGGTCCTCTTAACAGTGAATGACTGAATGTTGAAGAAAAATGGTGAAAAATTTGCACTATGCCAACATTCTCCCCACTGACATCTGAGAGAGAGGAACAATGTTCCATTAGAAAAATGGAAAAAAAAAGAAAAAAAAAAAGAAATTTAAATCGATGATATTAATTGAGTATTGAACAAACATTATGCACCAAAGATTTCCAGCACCAATTGTTCACCAGAGATCCCTAATAAAGAGAGATTCCTCATTAGAAAGGCCAGATAAGAATTGCCCAGTGATAGTCATTATGTTTAAAAAACTATATATATATATATATATATATGCTGGTCAAAAGAAAAAAAAAGACAAAAAAGACAAAAAAAAGAAAAAAAAAACTGAGACAAAAAAAGTAAACTTGATGAAGTGACCCCTGGTGTAAAATGCTTTTGTTTCTGCTTTCTGCATTCAGACTTGTTTTTTCACTGCCAATGTCTTAATATAAACTGAGTTAGTCTTCATAACACAAGCTGATCTGTAAATCAGATATGTTTTTCAAAAACAAAAATGACAAATAGTGACAAAACTATGAGCTGATGTTAAGTGTGGTTGTAATTCTTTTGTTCATATTCATAAGCAAAGGACACTGAAGGACATATCTGGAGAAAAAAAATATTTTGTATGTATAGGGATATTGAGTGATATGTTGCTTTGTTGTATAAATCAAAAAGTGCGTGTTATCATGTTTTATATCTAATTTATTTTGCAGCAATGTTTGCTTCATCATTAAAGCTAAAGAGTTGTAAATACACCTTCAGTCTGAGTTTTCTTCTTATTTATATTTTTTTCATTTTTACACAGGTCATCCAACAAAACATTTGACAAAAAGACACAGCATTAATGTTAAAAAGGGCAAGACAAAATGTGAAGGCCATATTTTCAATGGTGTGAGACTAAATAACCAGTTTTGGTCTGTGTTGGCGTTTAACTGTAGGAATTCTCTGTGTGGTTTTTCAAGGAGGAAGTAGACCAGATGTGGAGGCAGTGATGTGTATCCTCTGTCATATGCTGTGTGTGCACTCTGTGGCTGTTTCTGAGATACATTTGACAGCTAATGCTGTTCCCAAGAGAAGACTTACGAGGTGAGATGAAAAATTTCCCTTTTGTACTTCATAACACAAACATAGCGATTCAACTGCAGCATGCTAACCTTCACTCTTATATCGCTTAAGGACAATCAGCCTTGCTTATACCACAGCGCCTCAGATAGGTCTGGAAAACAGATGTCTTGAAACCCTTAATTTACCCTCCTGATAGCATAGAAATGCAGATGGTAAAAGCAAGACAGCTGACCAGTGCAGACTTGTTTCCTTGACTGAGGGCTTTACCCCATACACAAGACAAGCTGAAAACAGGCCTAAAAAACTGTTGTAGTGCACATTAGTTTGGTTAAACCTAAGCCTATGTGTTGTATGGCTACTTCAAGATGGGCTTAGTGTGTAATAGGTTTTCAAGCTGTTGCAACTGAGCAGAAGAATACAAAAGTATCATGGCACAGCAGCCCACTGGTGTTCCTTTCTTCCTGGACACAGAGGAAAAAGATTATGATAATTCTCATAAAACAGCATCAGGCAGACAGGTCAGAATACATCATGGAGCTTTACCAGCCAAGCTAAATACAAAGCAAGGAAATTAGCAAGGTCTGGATGTGCTGACCAGTCAAGTGCTAATTGTTTGAGCAGTTGCGATTTTCTTTACAGTTTGACTTTTCTGATGAAATATCAGCTGTTTGTGTGCTAATGAGTGAGCTGTGCTTGGCAAAAAAGTTGGACCTGTCCTTGAACAAATACATTGCCTCGAGGATGGAAGTATAAAATCCGAACTCCATGTGAGGCCTTTAAAGTGAGTCTTTCCCTGTTGTGGGCACTCCACGTCAGCACACTGGCTCGCTGTGTAAGGATAACAGTGGTGACCCATGGGTTGAAAGAGGTAATTACATCCATCATCACATAGTGAATAAAACCGGCAAAGTCCCCCACGGGCCCTGTGAAAAAGCTTGGGTCTCCAGCTACGATCCCTGTCATAAACCCACTGAACTTGCCAAGGACTCAGACAGCAGTGCTTTAGTGATGTTACTGTTTAGGTCATTTAAAAAAAAATTGTAAATTTGTATACTATGTTGACTGGTCAAATGATACATATAAACATGCAATGTGAATTATTACATTTTTCGGATAAGCTCTCAGGAATGTCCTGCCTCTTTGCCTTGGATTTTAACCTAATCAGTGTAAACAGAACTCCGTACTCCTATCGCATTTTTTGGAACATTATATTAACATTATCACTGCCTCTGTGTTATCAACACTGATTTATAAATAGACACATTTCACATTTTTAATTAAGTCGAAATTTACTATAAATGACTCTTCAATGACAAAATACTCATGATTATTGTAGTTTTTGACATGATATACTAGCATGAGATTCTTGAAAATGTTGCTGACATTTTACCCTAAATTTTACAAAGATAATACATGCGCAAATAGACAGCTACATATAATCTAAGAGGTGTACTGCAACTGATTAACAGTTAACCTAGAGCTACTGTATGTACACACTATAGAGAATACTGTATGTTTCTTCTCTCCTACAGTATACAGCGGTCTTGTCAAAGTAGTCAAGACTGAATAATATGGTATGCAGGAAGATTTCTGGTCTAAAATTGGTGAGCCAAGTTTCCCTAAGTTACAAAAATCAAAAATTGCCCATTTTCTCTTGGTGGCAATAACTGCAAAGCATTTTCCTTACATTAAAAAAAAAAAAAAAAAAAATATATATATATAATAATAACATTGTATTATTTTATTTTTGTGTGGTGTTTTAATCTGAACCACAGAAACTTTAGTGAATAATGGGTGTGTCATGGCCATTTTCCATAAAAACATTAATGCAATTAATAATTAATATAAATATTTGCACATAGAAACATACAAGTGCCAAGCTACTGAAGGGTTTGAGTTAATATTTGTGCAATTTTAGAAGTCATGAATCTGTCATGAAAGTAAGTAAGCCGTAATAGCAGAGAGGGTTGAAGCAGAGCTCAGTACTCCATGATCTCTGGTAATAGTGACCCTTTATTTTTGTAACTTTGAGAGAATATTCAGAGGGTTTGATTAAGAAACAAACAAACAAACACACAAACAAACAAAAACCTATAGATTAATGGGATATCAAAATAAAAGAAAAAATTGTGAGTGTAAATGTAAAAAGAATTTCCACTTGAATTTCATACAACAATTACAGTACATGTTGTTGTCAGTGATATAGACAGTAATTTTAGTTCAGAGTTTTTTATGTAATGAATACTTTTTGTGCAAACTTTCCCTTGTATTCTTGCACCGGCCCACGTGCATGAAGAAATAAACAACCTGTTGGAGCACCTCGGGCTCTGTAATTGAAGAAAAGCAAAGCATGTTCTAACATCTAGCCAATCAGAACAGGAGGTGTCTGGCCAGTCATGACAAGAACCTCTCTATCATGTGCCTTAGCCAAGACATGTGCAGGGGTATGTAGGAGGGGTAGAGTACACTGGATACCGAGGGGTGTGTGTGTGTGTGTGGGTGTGTGTGGGTGTGTGTTGAGGGGGCGGGGGAGTGGAGCTTTTTATGGTGTAGAATGTCAATGTCATTGTTAAATAATATCTGTCAGACTGTGGACTACCCCTTTAAGTCTTTGATTGCCCTATTGACAGATTTTATGACATTGTGGTCCTATGTCAGCTTCAATAGGCCAATTTACTGAATGCCATTTAATCAAGTTAATGTCAGGCATTGAGACAAGACTGAGGAACTTTTGATGAGCTATTCCACAATTAAACCTCGCCTGTGTGTGTGTGTGTGTGTGTGTGTGTGTGTGTGTGTGTGTGTGTGTGTGTGTGTGTGTGTGTGTCTGTCTGTTTGTCTGTCTGTGTACAACATAACTCGAACACCATCTGGAATACTGTGTCTGTGACCACATTGCCTTGGCGGAGGTCTGCACTCTCCGAGTCCTTTTCTAGTATTAATCTTAAGTTGTTGTTGATTTTATGCTAGACTAAATAGTATTCACTAAATGCACGAAGGTAAACTCTGGGGTTTTTGCTGCTTCACACATGAGCAAAGGTCACTGACGTTCTGGCCTGAAATAAGTGTCCCGTGTGCAAAATGACAGTGGGAATGGAGGAAGCATGGCTCTGCCTCTGGATGGGGTGCAGGCATTAGGCAAATAAAGTAAGGACTCTGCAAACAGACAAAAGTGCGGCAACCTTATTGGCAGTTTGGCCAGCACTGCTTTCGGAAACACTTGGTTGGATTAGCTCCCATGATACGTGATTATGCTCGTGTTTTGTAATATTTGCAGTTCAAAATGCCATGTCCCTCCCTTGCAGTGAGACTTTAGTGTATGGTTACGCAATTGTCTGCATTCTTAGGTTTTACACAGTTGGCCTGTCTCTATGCTTCAGGATAAAAACGAGACACTGCTTTCGATTGTTTTTAACGCCATCAACAAAATGCAGTGTTGTGAAGTGTGTTGAACCCATAATGGTTGTTGAAAAATCCAATTAAATGGACACAATGAATTAAATGGTGTGAAAGGACATGCAGCTCTCTTGTTTACAACCCTCTAATGCACATGTTTACTATGTGTGCAACGATGCATAATAATCTGCATAGCCACAAAAAATGTGGTGGATTTAATGTGGACCAGTAGCCTCCTCCACTATAAAATACATATTTTGCACCTGATAATGTGTCAATTTTGCATCTCTATTTTTTTGGTCTTAATAGAAATGGTGTGTGGATTGATGGTAGGGTCATCTTAAGCCATTATCACTTGCGATACCTCAGAATAAAGTCCAGTAAAATATACTCATGGACTGCCAGTGGATTTCTGGCATGAGATCACTACATTGCACTTGTGCATGGAGCATTTTAGGGCATTATCACATTTGATAGTGTTGTGCTGTGAAAGCAAGGTTAGTGAGCATAAATAACCATTTCTGATATTTTATCCACTGTGGAGAAGCTAGACATAATTGTTTATGAATATGTGTTGTCTGTCTCCCAGTTTGTTTATGCTGTTCAGAAGCTATGACTGGCATTGAGACATTGCAAGGGCCTTTATGGGACATACACAAGAGCAAGAACTTTTTCTCTGTATTGGACCTTGCATATCTCAGCTGTCGAGCGTTGTGACACGGTTCAGTCGTAGCGTCTCAGAGCAGCTAGCCTTGAACTGGGCCAACCCTCTCCCATTCATATTTGCAAAAAAAAAATAATAATAATACGAGCAAGGATGGTTGGCTTAAGTCAGTGCTGTCCTGTATCAGCCTATACAAGGAATCCTTGAGAAAAATAAAAGCCTCTGAAAGTTCTGCAAGGGTCAGACGGATGTTGTCAGAGTTCCTTTGAGGTCCTCTTTGATAATACTCTGCTTATTTCAGTGATTTATAGCCAGATGTGTTGGGCTGAAAATGTGCTGCACATTACGCTGAGAAGTATTTGGTCTGAGACGTCATCCAGTCGATTGTGGATTTATGTGCTCGGCTGGATCTGTCATTGTAGGCGATGGACATATCATCTCTGAGACTCAACAAAACAAAAATGTGACCCTGGATTCAACAGTAACTGTATGTATGAAGCAGGGGGAATGCGAGAGATGAGAGAGTTATTTCAAGGTTGTCATAGCCTAATCTCTGGCCAGACTTCCAAGGGTAGTGGCAAATCTTCACACTCTTCTCAGGATAACGTAGACAGTGGGGGTGGGGGTGCTGGTGTGCTGGTGGTGGTGGTGCTGGTGGTGGAGGAAAGGCCTTGCTACAGTGATCTACAGTGGGGGCTCTCCACACAAGGTGGTCTGTTGTTTTCAAGGCTGAGAACAACGTATCATGTCTGCCGGTCTGGTCAGCTTTCTCACTTTGACAATAGGAGTGAGAGTGACTGGGAAATCTAACACTCACCTCTTTGTTTGCAGAGAAAAATCAGAAGGACAGCCCACAGACAGCACGGCTCCTATGTTATCATTGCAAACTTTCTCTTTTTTCCCTCTCTCTCTCTCTCTCTCTCTCTCTCTCTCTCTCTCTCTCTCTCTCTCTCTCTCCACCTCTGTCCCTTCCCAGTGTGGAGTTTTGTGGAGGGTGCTGTTGAACAGGCCTGTATGTAACTCTGCTCGGGAGCAGCACCTGCGGAGTGGAGGCGAAGTACCTCTCAGCGCTCGGTGGGCGAAAGAGGGTACCCCAGATAAACAGCAGGTTGGCAGGGAGCAGCCCGGGGAGGCATTAGCAGCTCTATTTGAGCACTGACCCAAAATTACATCGCTGAGTTTGCAAAGTGATTAACGGGGAAACAAAGGGGTTTTTAGGGCGTCTTGCTGGTTCCAATTAGCAGGCTACGTCATTGTGCCATATTTACACCAGGCATGGATTCAGAACGCCACTGACATTTATAGCAGCCTCTACATGGCTCGCTGTTTTTAGCCTTTTGGGTAGTGTTGGGGTGTTTTAATGGGTAAATTTAGACACTGACTTGTGCGCTATCACATGAGATGCAATGAAGTCAATTAGAGCACTTAGATGGATTGTTGCAGAGATGATTTAATGAGACACTAGAGACAAATGAAGGGGGGTGTCAAGCCAGGCTTTCATGACTATCCTCAGGATTATCTGAATCTGAGATCGATCCTGCTCTGGGTGCCTAGTTTGGAAATCTCCCACTTCTCTGAGGTCAAATTGCCTCAGGTGCCTCACTGTAAGGTGTAAAAAGTTGTTTTTGATTGCAATCCTTTCTCAGGCAAATGGCATGAAATGAAGTGCAAATAGTCCTGGTGGCCATAGTGAGTGCTGCAGTGCAGAATCAATATGCTCCCAGGTCAGGATGGGTGTTCCCAGGCCAGGCCGAGTCTGTAGAGAGGGGAAAATGGCCTGTCTCTACAATGGAGTTTCGGATTTGTGTTTTCAGTGGAAAGCCCCTCATCCTCACACACAGTGAGTCGTGTCCAGGTGGATTTTTATGAAGCTGTTTGCTGTTTTTGGAATGCAGAGACCTATTAGTATTTTCATTCACGTCAGCTAAATTCGATACTGCATGAAATTGTGATTTTTTTTCTCCCCCGCTCTCAAAAAGTTCCGGCCAAAGTTCTGCAGGGGTATGTTCTAAAGCGAGTTACGTTGTGCGCAAAAGAGACTGCAAGTCAGACAAATAAGGGAAGGACTTGACAAACACACAATGTTTGTTGACAGGTTGCTTTCGGAAATACTTGATGCATTTCATGGGGCGCCTGAAGTGATGCAATATTTGCAGGTCAAAATGCCACGCTACTGCTCCTTTCACTCACTTTGCGGCCTACTTTACAGCACAGCACTGTTATTTATTACCAGTGCCATCATTTGTGATCAGCAGCGCCACTCGCTGTATTTTCTCATGCAGCCATTTTGTGCTGAATAAATTACACTGTACCTGGACAGCTCTCATCTATTGCACCTGTTTGTCTGTTAAAGTGACATAAATGCAAAACTTTCCAGGCCGTATTGGCATTGGGAGAACATTTTTATTGGCATTGCGAGAACATCACGTTTTTGATGGCAATGCGGTCATTAATGCCATGCTGTAAACTGTTTTTATGTAGTGCTTATTTCATTTCATACCCTGTATCCAAAACTGCATGCGTAGTGTGCATATCCTGATGGCTGGTGGGAATAAGATGCATATTTATCTGCCCTTCATATGCCATCCAAACGTATTTCAAGATGATACCAAAACAACTAAAAAGAGACCTTAAAATAGTGTCTGAATTCTTACCTACTGTTGCTTTAAATGTATAACATAGTAGAGTGCAAAAATTGTGTGTACTTAAGTTTTTGCAAAAGTGAATCACAAGTGAGTTTTTGCAGAACTGAAAGTGGCAGTGGTCTGTTGTACATGGTGGGATTTGCCAGATGACATGAAAGTATATTGCTGTGCTTTAATGCTTGGACGTTCACGCTCGGCTGGGCCTGTTGGTATAGTGGGCAGGTTTTAGGCCACGCTTCGCTGTGAGGTTCTTTCATTTTAGGGCCACTGTTGTCCTGGTGTTGTTCTAAGGCCAGGGGAAGTGACGTGAGTGGACTAGTCTGGCATTGTCTCCCTCGCTGGTGACCTCAGGCTCCCTCTGGGTCTGTATAAATATTATCTCTCGCAAATATGTTGACCGCTGTCAGATGGGCTTTTTCTTGGAATGCCTCATATACCCTGCAGCGTATTTTAAAACATCAAACACTTTTAATAGATTCGATATTCTATTTTGGATTGTCATAAGTGTATACCAGCAGAATATGTTTTTGATATTTTTTTTTTGTTTTCGCATAACAAGTAAAATCTGATAGGCTATGACTACCCCTAAAGGCAAACATTTCGAGTACGACCGCAGATGTTTCTTGTTCATTAAATACATTTCGACCTTTTCCAGACAGAATGATTTTAACATCTGATCAGACAGTGCATTACAGAGAAAGTTTGTTTGTTTGCTTCCCACACCAGCACAACAGATTCTTGTGGTTTCCCAAGCAAATGGAAACGGGAGTGCTTATCACATGAACTACTTAGAGAAAAAAAAAATGATTTAATTATATTATGATGCAATTTGCCCCATAATTTGTGACAATCAATGTGGAGGACTTAATAGTCATTAGTTTTATTTTGTGGCATTGGCAGCAGGCTCACGTTCATATCAAGAGTTCTCATTCAGCAGCAGCACAATTTTTCATTGTCAACACTATTTAATGACAGTGTATTCTAAAGACAAAAACAGAGGCATGGCTCATGCAGTATCATACGCCATGGTGGCAGTTGGCTTTGAAGACAATTTATAACTCTCCTCAGAAGGTAGTACTGACTCATACCTACAGATATAGTGGGTGAATCCAGTGTAATGCCATGTGTGCCACCTCCACATATTTGCACACAGAGACTCACAAACACACACACACATACACACACAGTTCTGCAGGCACAAACATGCAGTGTATCGAACAGGAGGGGAGAGAGAAAGAGACAGCGTGTGTGTGTGTGTGTGTGAGAGAGAGAGAGACAGAGAGAGAGAGAGATCTTCATTTGACGTGTCAAATTATGACCTGCTACTAAACTTGTAGGGAGTTATTCTCCCTGCAGCACTGAGGTTTATTCGGTAGATTTGATTTCCTGATAGTGGTCCACATTAGAGGTATGAAGAAAGAGCTATCACCTGCTGTTGCTCTTAGTGTTGTTATTATTATCATCCTAACCACACTTTGAAGAACCTCGAAGACAGCACAACAACAACAAATCAATTCCCAATTTAGGAGAGAAATAGTGTACACTACTACAAACGCTTGAAAGGCTATCATGCAACAGGAGATGCTAAAGGAAAATAAATACTCAGATCATCAAGAATGCTAACACTTTTTTTTACAACATACAAATGCATACACACACACTTACACCGGCAGCACACATACACTCAAGCACGCACACACACACACACACACACACACACACACACGTTCAAGGACACGGCGCACACTGTGTGGGGGCTGGTGAAGGGTGTAGGATGGTGGAGGCTGGAGCAGGAGGTGGTGAGTCTGATGTAATCTGCACTACGTTTCTCACTGGTGCAACAGTGCTATACCCAGAACATGTCACCGCATTGGTGAGAAAATCTGTGTGCAGTGGGTGGTCTATATTGCTCATTGCTGTTTACTACACCAAACACAAAGCTAAAAGGGGACTTGGGATGGCGATCCAGGCCAGGCCATGTTGTATTGATTTGAGTCCCCAATCTAAACAGGATCAAATATAATAAAACTTATAAAACTGTTTCTAATTTTTTTATTCAATGTATAAATTTCAGTGGAGCATGTATACATGTAATAGAGGGCGTACTGACAGGCACTCTAATGTGATATTTTTGTTTACGATGATGTTTATGCACATGTTGTATTCATTTCCAAACAAATATCAGACAATTAATACATACAGAAGGGAAAGACACAACCATTTAAACATTCCATCAAATTTAAGGGAGTAACATTGTAACATTGTTTTCCCCCTGCTTTATGAGACTGTGGAGGCTTTATACGGCCTTTGGTGGTTTATGGCAGCTGATGCCAGTGGCATGCATGAGTGGTGTTCATTGCTTTCTGCCCCATGCAGCTTGTTGAGCTGAGCTTTAAGGAACAATCCATGCCACAAAGACCCATTAAAGGACCGCTCTAATGGCAGACTCAACGCTACCCGTCACAAACCTGTCTAAAGCCATCCATGGTAATCATGTGCCATCTAGGCACGCATGCCTGCACAAACATAAACACATGCATACACACACACACACACACACACACACACACACACACACACACACACACACACACACATACACATACACACACACACACACACACACATACAGAACAGAAACAGTAGCGTCTGTTAAAAACTGACTTGCCAACTTATGTGGGTGACTGTTGAAATGAGTTGTTTTCCTGTGAGTTGTCGTCCTTTGTGGCTTTTAATTGGGAGGACATGTGTTCCTCCTCCGTGACTTGGTAGAAACACATGTATAAGGAGCTCAACTTTTTCCCCCTCAAAACTAGAGAGAGAAAGGCTCTCCAAGACTGCATTTTCACTGGCTGAAGCTCAGCTCTGCTCAGCACTCCAGGTAAACATTTGGGATAGGTTCACATACAACTTGAAAAATGGCCTCCTCACCAGCATTTTTCATACACTGGCACGCATCGGCCTGGTGAGATGAAAGTCAAACCTCTTCCTACCACTTCCCTTGACTCCCAGTTAATTTGATTTCTTGTGTTACAGAGGAAGCCTGTCGCTAATCACATGTAAACCTTGCATTATAAACAATCTCTGCGCGGCTTTTCATTGGCAGTCGCCGGACTCCTTCTACGGCACATCCGTCACGCGGCAGCAACATGTTTCCCATCATCCTCCCTGTGCCTGGCCCGAGGGACGAGACCAAACCCCCACGCAAGCACCCTTCCTTCCAACCTACTTAGAGAGCGAGCGAGAGGCCGGGTTGGTGGTGCACTCCCAGGGTTTCTACCCACCAGCTACTAGCGAGAGATGAGGAATAATAACATGATTACATATGTGCCCTCAAGAGGGAGGCCCCCGATCACCTACACCTATTTACTCTCCCACAAACACACACACACACACACACACACACACACATGACACTGCTTCTTCCTCCCTCGTGCAGTCTTCCTCGTGCGGCTGCACGGACTTGCATGAACTCAGCTACTAAATTGTGATGCATACCCCCGCGTATGCCCTCAGTCCAAGACTGACCCACTCTTTCCATGGAGGCAGTCGTTGGCACAGTGTGCAAGTTTTACTTTTAACCATTAGAGCTTCTTTGTGCGATTTGGGCGAAATGCCATGGCAGGGAAAAGGAAAAGGAAAAAAAAAAAAAAGTCAGTGATGTGAAAGGTGGGAGTGGGTGGCATTCCGCAGGGAGACGTCTTCGAACAAACAAATGAAAGATGTGTATTGCTCCGATGAAATCAAAATAATTGAAGTGTTGACACGGACAATAAGAGCGCCTCTATGACTAACAGCTGAATGCTGATGTGTTATAACAACACTCAGAAACAGGCCAAGCACCTTGATGATGGACTGCTTTGATGACTGGTAGAGGGGTTTAAATGTTACCCTGCTTCTAATGTAGTGTATGACTGTGTTTTCCATGAAAAAGGATGTGTTCTGCTACATGACTCATTTATAATGTGAGTAATGCTTGGGGATGTTTTGATAATCATTCGAATTTTTCCTGGGTGGAGGTGCAATCAAAGGAAACTGGATTTCATCTAGTTGATGAACACTTTTCAAATACCCAGAAAAGCTTCAACCGCAAAAACTATCATGTTATGTGACATTTCTCTGCAGTGTAGGGTTTTTGTAAGAATGGTAGCCTAGTAATAGTAGTAGACCATTTCAAAAGCTGCCTTTGGTAAGAACATGCAAATAACCACTCCCACTACATGGTTGTATTTCCTGGTTGTCACGGAGACATATGGGGTGTCCTTAGAAATATCCATAAAGAAGCTGGTTAAAACATTATGTGGTTCAGGTGATGAATATTCAGCTCAGCAATCCTGGACATCCTCCAAACATATGTTTTACCACAAAAAGACACAGTTACTAAAGTGTTTCATGTACTGGAAAGAGTGGAGGTTGTGTGGTTTTATTTATGCCATATGAATCTCCTGCTATACTTGCTTCATAGAGAAGGCAGTGAAGGAGAAAAATGTGCAGTGTGACTCTGTTGTAACACCCATATATTTTGTAACTTCCTCACATTCATTTACTGTATCTGTTTAGTTACATCTCCTCCCTCCCATGAACCACATCTGGGGCCTGTTTCTTGGACTGGACTTTTTATGCCTTTGTTCTTTGCATTCTTTTATTTCATTGTCTTTTGATTATTTACTTTGGTTTCCCTGCAGCCTAGCCAGTCTTTGTCCTTCTCTTTTAGCCTACTAATTCATGCAATTTCACAATATTAGGCCTATGTTAATAATTATGTTAATAAACTTGTTCCTTGTTGATGTTCCTTTATTTGTTAAAGTACTGAAGAACTAAGCCTTCTAAACCCTTCCCAGAGTTGTACAGTTAGAACATGTCCATATTTATATTTTGGCAAATACAGTCAGCAGTGTCATGTTGTAAATATTTTCTTTCATTTTTTGCTGGTTTCTTATTACATCTAGACCTGTAACAGTGCCTGCACAGTTGGTGGGAATAGAACTTAGTCAAATAGTCTGGCTATAATGAAAAAGGATACCTCAAATAGTGGTGAATTGTTACATAGTTACATATCTATATATCTATCTGCAACATCACAAGGTATACATCTGTAATATGCAGGGCTCCGAACAGATTCAAGGAACAAAAACCGAAAACAAACGGAATTGTGTGGAAACGAAAACCAAATGTCTTCAACTGTTCCGGAACAGAAACGTTATTCTGAAATCCCCAAAACCGATAGCCTCGTGAGACCAAACTGATCTTCACTCGCAGCTCAGTCTGGCTACTTTCTGTTGAAGAGAATTTGGAGCAGTTCACCAAACAAACGTCCAATCAGCATTGGCTTTGAGGCGGGTTGAGGTGTGGCGCAACGAGAAGCGGGTCTAAAGAACATGTACTTATGTTACTATGTCATATGCTTCGTTGGTCTGATTTGGCCCGTCTATCACCAACATAGGTGGTGATAGACAGATGCCTTATCCAATCAGCCAAACTAAACTAATGAAACTAAACTAACGAACTAAAACTACCTCAACGGATGGTTCCCAGATGGAATTGCGAGAGGAAGTCCATCTGGCAGTCAGGTTACAAAACCTGTCTTTTTTTTTTCGTTCTCTAATATAGGCTATAAAATTTCACAAAAGCATAGCCTATTTCATGAAAGGAAAACTATTTACTGTTGCCGCGTTCACTTCGCCGCCTGCTAAGCTCAGCTGTCTGAGCCCTGTCAAACTTCTGCAAAGGTAACCAATTTAAATGCTTGCACGATGAAATTTAGAATTCATATCTGACAATCTTCATGGAATATTGTAACAATTCGCCATTAATTCATTCAAGGAAAAAAAAGTTAGGCTACTCGCTATTTAAAGGAATAATTCACCTTTTTATGAAATTGGGTTATTCACCGTCTTACCTGGAGTTCCATATGTGGGTAAAAGCATTATGGTCTCAGTGCTTGCGTTTTCCTAGTAGGGCGACCGCAATTTTAGATTTCGCTTAGCATAGGCACTGGAATGTAATGTTGCCAAAGAGTTGCTATCTGGCACCTTTACATTACAGTGCCTATGCTAAGCTAAAGCTAAAAAAGAGATGAAATTGAGGTTGCCAGACAAAGAAAACACATGCACTGAGACCAAAATACTTTTACCCACACATGTAACACCAGGTAAGGGGGTGAATAGCCCAAATTTCATAAAAGGGTGGACTGCCTTTAAGTCATGGACTGATCTAAACAGGCTGTGCAGCAATGACTAAGGCCTTAATTCCCAAATTATGAATCTAAAATAATCTAATATCTTCACGAAAAAAATATATGGAGACAAGAAGTAAACTTTGTGAAGTTATAATTCAGAGACAAATATGTCGGCCGCCCATTCATGCCATTTAATGCAGGAAGAAGGCCTATAGCGGAGAAAGCCGTCGCATTTAGACAGCATGAAACACACATAAAAACAAACTAAAAAGTTCAAAAAGTTCAATTACCCATTAGTCCCAAAGTCAAAGTTTATAGTAATCCAGTTCGACCGTTACTTAAGAAAAAGAAAAAAAAAATGAAACTCTCCGACCCCACTCTCCTACATCATCACTCACCTGCTATCTCTAGTCCACGATCCAGAAATCAGCAATCTGCCTGGTAGTGAGAAGGATATTGCAAATATTTTTGGATGCTGCCTGTGATTTACGATTTTTTTCGCATTTAGACTACTGTGTAAATTACGCGCAAATAGGCTACCACTAAGTGGGTCTATCAATCAGGAAAATAGACTTAATAGCCAGGCCCAATCAGGGCTCTCTCTATGGCTGTGGGTCCAATAACACTGCCGGAATGTTAATAACGAACGATATTTTATGTTACAAACTGGTTTAGGAACAATATGTTGGTGGCGGAACGCAAGAACGAAAACGTTCGGAATGGAACGATTGAAAAATTATTCCGTTTTCAAGCCCAGGTAATAAGAAAAAAGTCTGTAGTTTGTTTGCAGTTTGGTAGAAATAATTAAATATTTTCCAATTACCTGAGGTAGCCTATATAGAAGGAAAACATTTAGCTCAAATTGGATTATGAATACATGTAACACAAAACCAAGCCTCAATAACCAAGTCAACCAGCTTCTGAGTCTTCCTAGTCACGGCCTCTGACTGAAACTACTGGGCCGAGACTGAGAGTAATGAAGAATTGGCCTGTCTGTAGTAGTTCAATTTCACATCTCATCCTGTTGATAAACAATATCAACGCTCGTAAACAAGTCCAGCTCCTTCATCTACATTCTTACCTCAGCTGTTACTCTCTGTAAGGACGAATGGATGATTTCTCATGGGTAATAAACTTAAACGTATTTTCTGGATTGTAAAAAAAAAAAATGGTTTGTTTGCGTTGACACTAAACTAAGGGGAGCCAGAATGTTATGACAACGTGATGGTGTGAAAGTGAATTTATTTATTATCCAAGGACTGCTGCATGCTCAAAAAAGCATGAACTCAATTGAAATCCACTTAGCAAACACTGCATGGGTCCCTAACATGTTGTGCCAAGGGTGTGTATGTGTGTGTGTGTGTGTGTGTGTGTGTGTGTATGGGCATGGATGGCATTGCAACCACATCCACATGCCGGTGTCTGATGTTACCATAGAATGTTCTCACCTCATTAACCGGCCTTTCTGCTGCGCACTGTTCCAAATGGCAGGCCGAGCTTTGGTAATGAAGCACTGTCACGCATGTCTGACCACACGCTGCGCATCTTGTTTTGCTCCTATTGTTCTGCCTGTTGACGAGTCACCAGCCACTTCAAAGCAGCCCGAGTCCATCTTCAAGGGGCATGAACCATATGCACCGATTGCCTGCCCTCCTTCCCTCCCTCCCTCCCTACCCCCGTCCGACTGTCACCCTCCCAGCGCCGACTCCAAGCAACAGGTTTCTCACTGAGTGGACAACACGTTTGCCTTCATCCATCTGCCTTCTATTTGGTCTAGAGCTGAGATTCTCTGGCCTTGTCCAACGGACCACTTTCTTTTCCGCACAGATCATCCAGTGACAACAGGCAACTGGTGTCACTCTTGAGCTAAGTGTGAAATCCATCTGTCTAGCCAGAAGACAGTTTGTCACACCATGTTATAGGTCAATATACTACTTGTGTGGCATTCCAAGCAAACAACGCGCTGGTAAATAACATGTCCTATGACCTATTTCCAAAGGCTGCACTTTTAATTCCAAGTTCCAAGTCTGATATTCCCTGATTTCTGATGGACCCAGTCTCATTAATCTAGATGGAATGTAAGCTACTTTGTTTGTGTCATTCCAGTGCTTAGGTAACTAGGTCCCTTGGTACATTTTGTTCTCAACTACTCTTTACCCAGTATTTAACTGGCCGTAATCTAAAACGATACCAGAAAATTGACTGCGTTTTTAAAAAGAACAACATTCTTTCTATAGATGCCTCACGTTTGCAGCATGGTGGCACATAGGCTTTGTGACACGTGTCACGTTGGCTGGCTGTTTACGTGCCTGCCAGAATGAAAATGGGACAGATTCCATGGCCACCATACAATACTTACACCACACTAGTGATGTGATTGGGCCCTTAGGTACCAAAAAGTGAATTAAGTGGACTTTCTCTCATTCAAGTTTGACTTCCTACTAACCCTACTGACTGATGATGATGACAGCCTCAGCTGTGTTGCGGCCCATTTGAAGAATCATGACCTCTTGTTGCCCTGCGCATACAATCAGGGTGTGGACCTCCATGTCATCAGTAGCGCAGCAGCGCGTCTTTGATGTCACCGGAGATGGGGAGGAGGAGCGGGCTTAGTCACTTAGCCCTGTGGCAAGGCCAGGTGTTGAGAGATTCGGCCCCAAACTGCGGCGTAAGCCCCGAGGGGCCACTGTTTTACAAGCAGTTATGACATCAAGCCCAGAGGTGCAGCTGTCAAACGCACGTCTCTCTGACTGTCGATGTCACCACCGCTGAGTTGTTTGCTCTCTCTCTCTCTCTGGTCAGCATCTGTTAGGCTCCCGGCTGTCCATGGTAATGGTGTGTGTGTGTGTGTGTTGGGGGTGGGTGAGGCAGGGAGAGGGAGATTGTAAACTAAGACGCAGTGTGGTGAGGGCCAGGTGTCCTGGGCGTGGGGTTGGGAGGAAGTGTGGCAGCCAGGCTTGTGTTGTGGGTGTTTTGAGGGGTTTTCTGAGTCAGCATTGTGGCTTAGCTCTTGTCCCTCTCAGCACAAAGTAAGTAAGCAAATAAATAAATCCTAACCAGGGCTTTTGTAACTCCTCTCCTGCATGTCTCACAAACTCCATTCTTCCTTCTTCATATGACAGACACACATCATGCTTTCCCCATCCACACAATATGTCTCATTACAGTATATTTGGGCTTACAGTACATACTGAGTGTTACTGAAGAGGGCTCTCCTTTTGAATTGGGGGTCACAGGTTCATTTTCAGTGCAACCCACCCCCAATTTACTGTAAGACATCCTCGAGGCGGGTGTGGTTTGGAAACAGCGGGGAGAGAGATCGTGCATACAGAAGGTTTAAATGCCCAGTGTGGGATCCAAACATGGTTTGTCGGTAAAGGCAGTAGTATGTGATTTAATCACTTACTGATTCATACCCAATTGGGTTCCAACCACCACCACCATCCTTCACCCTAACTACCCTCATCTTCACACAAACACTTACATGCAAACACAGCCTGAAAACGCTCGCTCTCTCCCTTCTGCTAGAAAGAGATGACTCAGGCTTATGAGACAATTACTACATGGGACCATGGCTGCCAAATTTAAAAGGCCCATGTGTGAGTGTGTGTGTGTGCGTGTGTGTGTGAGTGTAGGCGGTGCTGTATTTTCTTGCCTTGAGGGGAGTCATTAAACTCTAGCTAATAAGAACCAGCATGAATGACTGTATGTGTGTGTGTGTGTGTACACGTGTGCATGTGTTTGTAAAAAAATAAAATAAACCAAAAACAGTATTTGAAGATTTACAAAATATCAATGAGAAAAAGATCTCACAGCATGTCATCCTCATTGAGAAAGGGAAACAAACCCTAATGAGTGGGATGCTTTACACAAGTAATTTGTTTTTATTTATTTCATTTTTTAATAGGCTTCTCTCTCTCTCTCTCTCTCTCTCTCTCTGCTTTAAAGCTATGACCAATCTCTGAGCGAGTGACGTGTGAAAACACACAGTGCTCCATCAACACCACCATTACGTGGCCTGCGTGATCCACCCGCCCACCTTCTCCTCTCCTTCATATCTCTGTGAGTGACTGTGGCTGGTGGGGGAACAGGCCATGCGTGGGCTGTGAGGTGTCATAGCACAGCCATATATCAGTGGCACTCTCACTTTGGGTGTACCCTACCCACACTCTTGTGATTCTGCTCTTGGTCTTGAGGACAACGACAAGGACATGGATAAGGATGTGGATGTGTTTGTGGTTGATGATGGCAGTGGTGATGTAGACAAGAGGGAGGTGAAATATGTCCTCAGTGATTCACAGGTGCAATAATTGCATCGACACACACTCACACACACACACGTAGTCATAAACACATACACACACACACAAGGTGCATAGCATCACGGATTTATTGACATAGGCGCATACGTCTTCCAAGCCCTCGCTCATTGGCTCCCACGTCCGTAAGTGCTGACTCAACGAGCCTACACCTGGTGCTGTGCCACCCTACCCTTGTGTTCGTCACGCCGGCCAAGCGCGGGAAGCATGGGCCTGCATGGGTGGGGAGGTGAAGGAGGTAAGGCGTCACGCTGCTTTCACTATCATGCCTGTCTGCTTTCCTTTTTTGAGTAAGACTAGTGTGGAGAGAGGGATTCGACTCCAGGAGATGCGTGGGTGGGTGCAGAGTTCTGAGGGGGTGCTGGTTCAGAGGCTCCAAAATTGCTCAATCAGAAGTGTGATGGCATAAAAAGAAAGGAAGAAGAAAAAAAAAAAGATGTGTTGTCACTGGTCATATTTTTGACACCAGTGGAGAAAAGCTTGGGAAAAACACTGGATTTCATGCTCAGGAATTTATTTCTTTATTTATTTTTTTACAATTTTCATTTAATGAATAGGGAATTATGAATAAAGCAACAGGTCACAATAATGAATTGTGCTCTAAAATAATTTTTGGCAGCCAGTGAGATAGCTGAGATCTGACAATGCCAGATTTTAAAGGTTCATGTTCATTTACTATCTAGCCTACCACAGCTACACTTGAAACAAAAACATAATCCTGATAACTCATTGTTTATTTCGAGCTCACATCATAAGATAGCATAAGACACATAACATAACATCATCTGACTGTTCCATGACTTTTAGATTACGTTTATAGTCCTGTATACCATGCGCTGGTGAATCCAGGCAAACTAGTAATAGGCCTAAAAGATTTACAACAGGCCATCACCATTTAACTACAGGTACCACTCTCATGTCAAAAACCTTCGTGCAAAATTTACATTTCAACAGTTCAGTAGCTAATATAACCAGACAATTCTATAAAATGACTTGGTATTTGTATAATGTGACTGATCATG
The DNA here is from genome assembly GCA_027497455.2 of Sardinella longiceps. Lineage (NCBI taxonomy): Eukaryota > Metazoa > Chordata > Actinopteri > Clupeiformes > Clupeidae > Sardinella > Sardinella longiceps. The sequence goes on from JAODXP020000034.1 coordinate 10,176,305, forward strand.
TGAAATGTTTCTATTTCTTCCCGCTGAAATATGTAATCAAGAGTAGCAAATGCCGAAATATGATGTAAACATTTACGTCATACCAAACCATAGTGTTATCTATGTGGCGAAAGAGTTTATTTTCTGTGGAATTACCAAAGAAGAACCAAAGAAGCCACTGGTCATCAATAATACGAGGAATAAGTGTAGAAGGAGAAGTGTATTTCATCATGTCCTCCCATCTGCTCCTCTGGCACACCATGTGTCACAACTAAATGACCTCAGACTTGAATGTATCCAGGAATGTGGAAATAACTGACATTGCTGACGAATCTGACCACAATTGACCAGTCTGTGGGAAACGGTGGGTTCAAAAATCTTTTCTCATGAAGAATGATGAGAATTGTGCAAAATTTCCAGGGAAAAGTAAACATAGACACAGATTATGCTGTGACTATACTGTGACTACCAGTTAACACCCATGAAAAATCAAACTTCTGGTAATTTCTTAAGTTGCCATGTCATTGCCTAAAAATTGAGCCATAAGAGTGTATTGATGAGAACTGAAGAAATGAAAGAAATGAAAAGAGCAACAGTGTGAGAAAGAGAGAGAGAGAAAGCAAGGTACAAATTCAGCTGTGGAGTAGCCTAACACTCTTCAAAGCCTCACTGCTTCATCTCCGTGCTCAGGGGAGTTCTGTTCCCATCACAGAGAGGTGTAAGGCTTTTCCTTTGAACACCACAGTCTGTTGGACAACTTCATCCACTGGCATGCCAGACAAGAAATGTCTGACTCTTCCCCTAGGATTAGGCTAATACATTTTTCAAAGAGATTGAAAAACAGTGGTTCATTCATCGGCCCATGAAAAAAAAAGTTTGTCAGAGAAAAAAACAAAACAAAAACAAAAAGACAAGGAAAAGTAAAACAAAACGTGCAGACCATATGCACAAAACAATGCGGCATGCCCCAGACCAGCTCATAAAAAGCAGTTTGTATTTCCTCCGTGGTTTCACAGCAATGGGTTGCATCAGCAAACAGACAGACAGTCAGAAGTTTGAAGTCCAGTCAGGGGTTTTGGCACAGTCCTACCCACTTGACATAAAGAGGCCATCGGAGGAAACAAGGACACGCAGACTAAAGCCCTGCTATTGGCAGATAGGCATGAGGGCCTGACACTGTTAACACTCAGATAAACCATTTTCTGTTGCAAAATAAAAAGAAAAGAAACATGAAAGCAGCCAGATCTGAGTTTCTATTGTCTGAAACAATTTCTGCTATCTGTTATCTGTAGGGTCCATTTTGAAGGGATGCTTTATATTGACATCTACCAAATGAACACTTGATTGAGCAAAAAAAAAAGCTGGCATGGATGGAGTACTGAGGGGCACATACATGGCGGGGGGAAGTTGGATCATTTCATGGCTGCATGCTCAGAGACCGCCGCTCACAGGTTCCTATTCTGCTTGATCTCACACAGACCTGCTGCTCCTCTCCCCCAACCGCCTCACACACACACACACACACACACACCACACGTCCCCCCCCCCCCCCCCACACACACACACACACACACCACCACCACCACCCCTCTCAACCTCTCAATGAGTCACAGAAGCATCAGAGGAAGCCCTTTCAATCAATGAACTCTTTCACCCGCTGCGGTGGTGACGTCAAGAGCGAAATGCCCCAGAGACGCAGCAGATCAAGGTAACTTGTGGTGAAAAGCTATGTGCTCCCTGGGGAACGGCTTTGTCTTGGTGGAGCTGCGTGGTGTACTGCGTGGGCGCTGCCTTTCTGCACTGACACCTGTCGTACCCAGTGCACCCGCTCAGCTGCTCGCTCTGAAGCTAAATGTGTCGTTGGCGTCATTGTGCCACCTGTATGAATGAAATCGAATAAGTCACCTCCATTTGCAAAGTGGAGGCGACCTTTCATCTTCAGCTATTACTCACTTGCCTATATAGCGCTCGCCTATACTGCAGTGATTACTCAAGCAATAGAAATATCCTCACAGGAGCCTCGGGAGCTTTTTTTTTTTTTTCTTCTTCATGGTGTTCAAGATGTGTAGCTGTTCACTTGCACAGTAGAAATGTCAGTTGATATTGTAACGGAAACATGTGGAAAGAAACCTTCCCCCATATTTAATATTTCCTCGTTAAGTAATTGGCCTCTCGCGGGCCTGCAGTCTCTCTCCTTTCGAAAGCTTTCGCGTTCATTAGAACTGGGCTTCTCCACGCAACAGATGTGAAAATTGTACGGTTTGATCCAGCTGACATGTGGTTTTGGTCAAGTTGAAAGCATGCATACTATGTCGTCTGCTGAGGGCGTAGTGCTCCAAACCTTCCGTCCACTGCGTGGTCAGGAAATGTCATTCTCCACACACAAAGCTGTTCACCATCCCTCAGGTCCTATTTTACTCATTATGGTTTAGTGCCAATGTACCATTTAAAAAAAAAAAAAAAAGACACGGACATGATTTCCTGGTTTTCTCACAAGTCTTCACTGTGACGCTGCAACTGACCAATGTCTGCTGTTGACTTCTGGAAACTGAAATTGAAAATGATAACAAAAATGTAAGAACATATTTTGCAACACATTTAAAATGTTAAATATCCTCAATGATATCAATATATCACAAAAACATTTTGACAAATAATGTTTGCTGTTGATCTGCATTGTGGAGGGAAATAAGAGTGCCATCTTGTGGTTGGAATGAGAAGAGTAAATAAGTTTGGCTAGGTCGGAGGCATAAATCACCCTTGTACAGCCAGAATCCAAACAGAAATACAATATCTAGATCAATGTGTGACGTCTTTGCTTTCTCCACATGTGCAATCTAGAGACACCCTGAGGCGAAAAAGACAAATCTCTATTAAGGCGAGATGTGACCACTAAGTGAAAGGGGAGTGAGGCTGGGCATGGGGAACATTGTGTGAGGAACCTGCATGATACCAGTGGAATAATGAAAGGTGCCATTATAGAAGTTCTCAGCAGCCCACCGGCCAATAATGCTAGTCAAAATAAAACACAACAAAACAATAGCAAATAAAAAAGCTGAATGAAACAGACCTCTTAATTGATTATAATCGATTTTCCAAAGGGCAAAAAGGGGGGGCGTTCCAAAATTGAACTCCAGTGTTTATAAGCAGGTACCTTTGAACAAGTGAATGTAAAAGAATCGCTGGGACAAGTCCTCCAGTGACATTACACAAATATCATGTAGCACAATTTCCTCCTCAGATGTGATTCATGTGAACAGAATAATGAGTTGAGTTGCCTGTACATGAAGTAATGAACACTTAAATCCTGGGAAAATACAATGATGGAAAAGCCAGAGTTAGTTTGGATATGAGTTTGCCAGTCAGAGGAACAGCATCAGAACAGATGACCACAAAAACCATGGACAAACACACACACGCACACAGATTGGCTTCCACAGGGAAGAGTTAAGTGGTCGGAAAAGACAAGAAATCCTTAGGAAGTTTCATCGGCTGACACAAATGGTTTAGGCCCTTTCTCTTTACTGCAGCTGTCTGGTCGATCGCTCACTGCTATCTGGTCTATTGGATTTAATAAAAGATGAAATGGTCGCAAATGTGTGAGGACATCTTTTCATTAGATCATTCACCAGCAGATGTGTTCTCCCCTCCCAGGACACAGCTCTCATAGTTTTGGACCCCAATCACTCCTGCTCAATCCTCTCATCCTGCTCAAGGTTTCAAAATCTATCTAACACACGCTCTTCTGGTTCGTGAGCTCCTGAGGAAAACCCAGTGCTTTAATCAGTGCCGTCTCACCACGTAACTCCACGCTTTGCTTACCCGACTAGGTAAACAAAAAGGTCTTGCACCTTTCCTAGGATACAGTATCTCTTCATGCCGATACTGCACCTGCAGGAGAGAGAGGGAGGGGGAGAGAGAGAGGGAGAGAGAGAGAGAAGAGAGGGAGGGGATGGGAGAACGAGACTTTGGAGGAGAACAAAGAGGCTCCTAAGCATTTCGGGGCCAAACTATAAATCTCCCCTCCGTCTGGCTTTGTTCCTCGGTTCCGTGCTCCACGGCTGCAGGCAATGCTGTTTTTGGGACATTTAGTGTGGTTTTCCTTAATGTCATGTGTGTTTTAAAGACTTCTCCAGCGCAAAAGAAACCCTTTTTGGCATTTGACCCACCACAGGAAAACACCAGGCCTGGTTTCAATTGTCCCCACATTGTGATTTGCTCTTAAAATGACCTGGAGTGTCATAAACAGTGATGGATCACCAAGGCAAGGCTGTCAACCCCACAAAAATGGTTAGAATCAGTTCCCCACACCACAATGTACTCCATACTGAGGGGCTGATGAAGTATTTACAGAAAGAGACAAATAAATGCACTACCATCATTATTTACCTCAAGCTGTAAGACCTTCCAGGTGCTTCATCTGGATATCTGACAAAAGCAAGCCTGAGAGAGACGAGGGAAAAGGAGAAAAAAAAAAACATGAAAAAAGAACAATTTTGAGGAAGATTTGTTTCACCTCTCATTCTGCATGTTACCAATTAATTCTCAGAGGTAGGCCGGATGACTCAGCCATATATTTTAGAACGTTATAATTCTCTAAATGCTTTAAATCATTTGGTTCGAGGCATATGTCAAATGTAGGCATAGGCTAATCTATTGACAAATCTGCTGTACAATTTTGATGCAAGTAAAGGAATATCCCATCATTTCAGCAAATTTACTCCTTTTCCACCTAACGTTGAGTTAAACAATTGACTTTTACCTTCCTTCAGTTCATCCAGCCATTGTCTCTGTCATTTTATCTTTAGGTTAGCATGTATCATTGAATCCATAGGCGTCACTAGCATCTCACCTATTGCATCTTGCTTACAGTAAGAGTATCCATAGAATTCCAGTATTTTTCCATTCAACTTGACTCTTCTGTATTTACAAGGTGTAGCCTACCAAAACCAACGGAAAATGGCATATGTTTTAAATATTCCTGGAATTCCATGGACAGTTTTAAGCAAGATGCTGCATGAGATGCTAAGTGACATCTATGGATTCAATGATATAGGCTACAGTATGCTAACCTGAAGCTAAAAACAGGAAGTCTGTTAACTTACAGATCAGCTGATTGGTTAAAGCAATGTTCTGTTTCACTTTTACTTAACCTTTTGTTATAGGCTACTTAGCAACGGTCCATTATTCAAAGAAAAAGTTTTTTGCACTTTTAGCCCCTTTCTCTGGGGTGTCTAAAATGAAATAGAACGATCAACACCAAAATTTCCAAGATTGGCCCTGTCTTGGCTATTTGGCTCATTTAGAATCCCCATTGTCTGCTTCAGACTGGCTTATGTGCATGTCTGATAATGTCTGTGAACAGGAAGAGTAGCAAATGATAAGAAGGATTATGCTTTTATTCTAACAATATTTTGTGACACCGAATGATTTTCATATGTGAAATGGCCTTCACGCAAAAAATAAATAAATAAATAATAATAAAAAAAAATGTTGGCACGTAGTATTTGATACTGAATCCATCCATATCAGAATAATCAACTCTCAATTAATGTTGAATCTATGTTGACATTTTGGCTACATGGCGTAGAAATGACCAGCACTATTCAAGACAGACCTCTGTTGAAGTTGAAAGTTGAAAGGTCAACTCCACTGAGGGACTCCTGTATCGTGAAAATATCTCACAATTCCTTAGAGGAAAATACAAGTAGGCCTACAGTAAGTAAAACTATTGTGCTTACAGTAAGTGTGCCGCTGGGAGACCTGTCATATAACTCCCATTGCACATGAAGGCAGCATTACTACATCTAAACAGTGAAACATTTCTCTATTAAAATACATTTGATGATCACCCAAAAATATTTTCATGAAATACATCAGGCTGATCTTTTGAATATTTTCTTAGATCTCACTGTAGAGATAGATTTCATAGTTTTACAGGCCATGAAGTACGAGGTAAGGAGTAGAGGAACGACATAAACAAAAACTATCAAAGGATATATTATTGAGTACTTACTGCCTTAGTAACACTAACAGTATGAAAGTAGTTTTCAGTTCTGTTTAGATTATGGGTGAGGGATCAGAAATCATAGGAATACCACACCTGAAATTGAAGTAAGAGTGCTGATATTTGTCAAAATGTTTTGCTTTTGTCCCAACTGTCATACTTATATGTATATTTAATATTGTTTGTTGAGGAAATGTAGCTCATGATTCTGTTCATCTCCTCACAAGAGGAGAAACAAAACAGTAAAAAAAAAAAATAATGTAATTTTTGGTTCCTCATAATTTTTCACAATTTGTACTATTAGATAAAACAAACAAAGAAAAAACTTTAGTCATTGCATCAAATACATATCTGTAGATTCTTATCCCATCTCTCAAGTGTGAGAGAAGAAGGGGGCGTGTTCTGTGTGCCATCTCTTATCATGGGAAACCCTTGACCATCATCTCGGTTCATTTTCATCTCTCCTGTCAGCCCTAGACGAAGTCTGCTCCCAAAATGGCAGCAGCGTAATTGCTGTTTCCCTGCTTAGCACCAGGCCTATTCATGCCATTGGCCTGTTTCCCATAGAGACAATAAGGCTGAACAATGCAGTGGACTGAGGGGCTCTAGACGGCTCCATCAGGAGACCTTTGCTCTGACCAATGTACATTGAAGGGGTGTGAGTAGAGAAAGTTCTAGGAAACCACCTTTTCATCTTTTATGGTCATATTCAAGGCTTTGGACTTGTCTTTCTAGTGCCTGTGTATTTGGAGTCTGTGTGTGTGTGTGTGTGTGGGTGGGTGTGCGTGTGGGTGGGTGTGGGTGGGTGTGTGTGTACTAAAAAGTTGTTTCCCACTGTATGAGCACACAAAGGACCAGCTGGTGGAGAAAATTTGGGTCTACACGTGCTGACCCAAGTGCTGGGCCGTGTCCGGTCTGCTCGAGCAGCACAGTTGTGCCGCGATGGACGAGGGCCGGGATGTTTTGGCTCAGTTAATGAGTGTCCCTGGAACGGCGAGTGCTGCCGAGTCTCAGACTCTATTGTCAGGAAACAAATTCTTCCTTTAATTGCTGCGTTTCAGTGTGTATCAGAACACAAGCACGAGCACTGTGTTGCATGCGATGGTTAATGTCGTATACACTCGTGCACTGCATGTGTGTGATGTGATGCAGTTTCATATGCCACAGTACGTCATCTGCTACCAACAAGCAAATTTAATAATGGTTTGACATAACTTGACATAGTGGGATACTAGGCAGTTTGATGCTATGCTAGTTTTAGCTGGTTCTTACTAATGGTAAACTAGTAGTAGGATAGTAACTAGTAAGCAGCAGCATCAATGTAGGCTGGTAGTTCATAGCAACAATATCAGGTGGTGGCAGGTGCACAATGACACAATGAGTTACTTCCTTCAACAAAGCTTGAGAACTGAATGGGACACAAGTTCAAAAGAGGGTTACAGTCATTCTTGAAATGTGGGCCCAAGAAATATGTAAATTTGTGTACACACCAGACAGCTTCAAGTGATGGGTGTGTCTTATTCAGTGCCGCAAGAACGACTAATTGGATAATTGCAAGTGCTCGCATACAGTCATTGTCTTTTTCCAAGTCAGTAGATTTGTGCTTTGCAATAGCTCGCTCTAGTACTTTATTGAGCTTTATTTGGTTTTAAATTGAAAACCGTTTCTGTATGTTAACATTCAAAAGCAATATCATCCAATGTTTGGCTATGATAAAAAAAGAGGGCTGTGAACGTATTATCTCTAAATATTTGAAATGACATGATTTGAAAACTGCTGTGCAGTGAGAACACGAGAAACATGAATGAATATGAACATTCTTCTGTCTTACTGTGTGAAGGCTGGTGGCCTTGAGGCTGGCAAAGATAACAAAGCTGTGGAACAGTGAGATTTCTATGTCTCGTTCTGCTTTGAGGGAATTTTGGAGTGTATGGCAAGAATCTCTACAACAAGGGTTTGAAACATTAGGTCCTTCCACAGAAAATTAGGAAGGTCAAGGTCAAACGGACACCACAAAGTCATTTTTTTTTTTTTTTTGTTATTTTAACAAAGTATAAATTGTCACTGATGACAAATGATAATGATCTCTATTAAACAATAACATCAAGTTGCCTTGTCAACTAATAAAAGCAGATACTTTGCAACCTCTTGGCACAAACAAATGGTGTCTTCATTGTGACATCTCCTGATGTCATCGTATTCAAATTAGCTCATAAACATAAAAATGAAATCATTCAAAATACCTCTGCAGAGTAGCAACAGTGCGACTGGGCAGAAAATCCCTTTTCTCCCAGGAGACTATTTTTCTTTTCATTTGAAGTGTAAATATTAGAGAGGACATGAGCCAAAGCCCATGGTTTATGAGCGGAAATGCAGACATTTCCTCTATCTGCTGTTCTCAGCGGCTCAATTTATTTTACTGGACATGGAGGATAATTGAGCATGAACTGAGTTTCAGCCTGTGTTGTGAATTAGAGTGACAAGTATTCCAAATCGTAGTGGCAATAGACCTGAACTTTCCATCTCAATAAAAGTACTTTGGGGGTACAACTTTTTAAACAAATCCTTTTTTTTTCTAGAAAACACTGGGAGATAGACAAAGTAAACATAAAGTACAAAAGTTGCAAGTGTCACAGAGAGAGAGAGAGAGAGAGAGAGAGAGAGAGAGAGAGACATTGCATCTTTACAGTGCAAATGGACTCTCACAACACAACATACAAATTCATTTTGTCATTTGAGAAAAAAAAACAAGGTAACACTTTGCGGTAAGGGTACATGAATTATCATGAATTCATGCATGATTTCATTCATGATTCATTTGTGATTCATGCATTACTTCATCTCTGAATATCTAATGACTCATCAGGTATTAGCATGAATTCATTGTTTATCATTAATGACCTCCTGCTGAAATAGCAGATGATCTTAAGCATTAATTACTCTGGGTACATCATCATGAGTCATGACTAATTACACATGATCATGATGTTTTTGTTCAAAAGAATTTGATATAATTTGATATAATAAAAGTAGCCTACTTTGGCCTAGTTCCTCATATCTATCCCATACGTCAACTAAATTTTACCAATTTAACCATGTCAACACTTTAGTTGAGGGGGCACAAACATGATGAATTCATCATGATCATGCTAATAATCATGACTCATGCTAATTAATCATGACTCATGATGATGTACCCAGAGTAACTAATACTTAAGATCATGTGCTATTTCAGCAGGAGGTCATTAATGACAAACAATGAATTCATGTTAATTCCTGATAACTCATTAGACTTTCAGAGATGAAGTAATGCATGAATCATGAATTTATCATGAATGATTTCATGCATGAATTCATGATAATTCATGTACCCTTACCACAAAGTGTTACCAAAAACAACAACACCATAGTGTTACGACACGGCCAAGGGGCCACAGCTCTTCTAGGTCTAGGGGATTTTACGCTCAAACTTATAAACCCCAGCCCTGCGTAACGTGAAGAAATGACGAACAAACCCAAAGAAACTCCAACAGCTACCCTACACGCTAGCCCTACATGTGGTGATTAGCTTGGGTGGGTCCTAACAGTGTTGTGCGTGTGTGTGTGTGTGTGTGTCAGCTGGGCAGAAGAATCAGAGAGCGGTCAACATACCTGTGGCGTGCTGGCACTCTCTGCCCTTCATACAACTAGCAATAGGCCTTTGACCAGCCCAAGCGTCTTCGGTGTCAGTTCAGTTTTCTTCAAGTGGTGTTAAATCCGAAATTATGAGTATGTAGTCCATGTGCCCACAGGTCAATCCTGGGAACACGCGTGGCATAACTATAGCTGGAGGGAATGCAAGGCCCTGCTCTCCGCACAGGCCTAGGCTAATTGTGTGCCCCTGATGGAAGGACAGGTGTTCATTTAAGCAATTAGCCACAGGTAGTGACATCACTGAAACTCCGCCTGTAGGTCAGTGCTCTCCCTACCATATGACCTAACCAATCCTAACAATAGTCAAATTGCCTTACAGTGAAACTTCAGTGCTAAAGCGGTTGAATCTTTTCATCATGTATTCGTGTCAAACTTTCATTCAAAATGAAAATAACAATGGCAGCTGGATTTTTAAGATCTGCCGCATACTTAAGAGGCATACAATAATCATACCAGTGCAACGTTAGCCTGACAAGCCAGACTATCACATAAAATGTTTAGTCTGGCCGCTTGTGTAAAACGACAATAAACAATCAGAGCAACTACAAGCCGATTCAAATAACGCTAAGCCCACCCAATGACTCCCTATCCAGATAGAACCTTGTGTTTGGCTAAATACCACAATGTCTGTATACAACAGAGATAGAGCATTGTGAATGGATAGACAGCTCAGACACCACCGATGTTAGTCTGAGTACAACTGATGGCTGATAGCTAGACGTACTCGCTGAGCAAATTCAATTTGCTACCACTAGTGCGTCTAGAGTTCTAGGCCAGTGCAACATTGCCCCGCACATTCAAATTGATATTTTTATTAAAGTACTAAAAAGGCTCAACAAAGCATGATACTTGGGTCATAGCATTATCAGTGGCCCTATACATGGAAATGGGTTAGCATTAAAGCATTGTTGGTGTGCCCAATTGTGTGCTTAAAAGAATGTTTGTGAATTGTGCGCTTACCTCGTTGTTGATAAGCTTTATGTACAGCAGCAATGTTTTCAATGTTTAATTTCATGTGTAGGTAATTATATGACCATAATAATGTTAAGGCCATTTTAGCACTTTAAAAATAGCAGTTTATATGTGCAGGGCCAGTGGCAATTTTAGGCTATTTTTACAGAGGGCTCAAGACCCTGTACAAATGCAAATGAAAATGCAAAAAAAAACACACACTTAAAAAAAAAAAACACTTTCAACACCCTTGTTGAGCACAGACCAGGTTGACATACAGTAGAAACAAAACCGTGCTAACATAGCTTTCCTTCAACCAGCCCTGAGAAAGGTCTTGTCAAATTGCTCTCACGGTGCTTCTTCCCTTTGATAAGCAAAGATAACACTCATCATGACAAGACCTTTCTCAGGGCTGCTTGAAAGAGCTCAAGAACTCAGGTGTGACTCATTGACTCTAAAACTACAGTGTCAAAACCAAGAACAAGTGACACCCACTGCATAAACAGGGCTTTTTGATAGAAAGGATTCATCACTATTGAGTTGACCAGGTTGCATGAAATGGTCGAGTACATACTTGAATGGAAGGATTTTCAGTAAGACCTTTCAAAAACATTTGCATCAGAGACATTTAAAAATAAAAATAAAAAAAAACATACACTATGCATTCTGGATGGTATAGACATCAACGTCTAAAGCCAAAGGGTCACGGGATTCATTTGGGGGATTGTATAGACCTCCCATTTGAATAGGAAAATCGGTATTTTTCAGCCCTTTGATATCCAAAATACTTTGAAGGATCTCCAACTTGGCACAGATTATCACCATAAAAGTCAGATATGAGTTTGAAAACTGAAGTTTCACCTGATTCTGAGAACAGAAGCCTAAGACGCTGTCCCATTTCTACCACTTCCCCTCAATTTTAGCCCTAGCACTCGGTTTTGCACGTTCACGTGTAAGTGTAGTGAGTCCCAATACTTTCCAGACCAAGGGCTAGTGCCTTTCAGCCCTTCAAATTGCCCCTTCAAACGGAGGGAGGTCAGGTGCAGACTTCGAACAAAGTGAAGATGAAGCAAAAATGAAATTACCCACGATTCTTTGCAAACTCAATCAGCTGGCTATCAGTGGAGCCACTATCCATTTCTGAATGTGGTCGCACAAGCCAGGCTTGGGCAGCATTGCAGGGCGGCCATTACTTTCGGTCTTTCCCACATTTTACGCCACAGAGCTCCGCCATGCAGGCGTCCGTTTCCCAAAACCTTCTCAAAAGCATTGCTGACAAGTTAACAACTTTGTTGGCTGCATTGCAATTGCCCATTACCAACCAAGTAAGCCTACCGGTATATGCGTTTGGGAAAACAGACCCAAGCACCGGCCGTTTGGCGCCTTCGTTTTCTGGGCATGTGAACACATTTATACCGATAGAGCTCCCCCTATGGTTCCACAAGACGTGCCACCCAGAGGAGCTTAAGCGAGGTGAAACAGCCATCAATCGACCCAAAAAGTGTTGCAGGACCATCGCTATCAGGGCTGGTTCTAGCCTTTTGGTGCCCTTGGCCAGATATGAGTTTTGCCCCCGCCTATTTCTATAAATGTAAGAGAAAAACTGAAGAAAAAAAGTAAGAAATGTATTGTGATGTCCCCTTGATATTTGGTGCCCTAGACGAGCGTCCCATTTGTCTATGCCTAGAACTGGCCCTGATCGCAATGACTCTTAACCAGATAAATTAAGGTTAATTAAGCTAAAATGGTTGCATAGTTCCTCTTTAAAAGCTTCAGTGCCAGGGTTTGGCTTTAAGCACTGAGGCCCTGTGTTATTGCATGTGACTGGATTTTGTACAAGCAGGTTGCATCTGAAAGAGTGGTGTGCCAGGAAAGGGCAGACACGTCGCTTCCATGTTCTGCCCGATAAAAAAGCCGCTGGACTTTTCCAAGGTAAACTGGGCGTGAGTCAATGTAAACTTCCACAGGAGGGGTTCTGGTGTTGTTTCTGGAGATGTGATGTTCTGCTGGAGCTTAACACACCTACAGTACTGCTTGAGTAAAACACCTCCAGGATGCTCACAGATGGGGAAAATTAAACCAGTTAGTACATGCATACTGATGGCAATGCTCTTGGATTAAGCCTTTAAAAGAGATGTCAAAGCTTTTGTCAGTTCACATTGCACAATGTGATATGATGTTCTGTGAAGGAGGGAAAACTGTCGGGGTGAGCTCGACTCTCCTTTTTGTAAGTTGACAGTTTAATTGAATATAGAGACATACTGTAGTTTTATTGAGCTCAAGGCAGGGAGTCCTCTCAAATGGAAACACACAAATAATCAAGATTAAAGGAGTCACACAAACAAATGGTGAGCTAAGTAAACAAGTTAAAAAAAAAAAAAAAAAAAAACTCAAAAGGTGAAACATGATTCCTGAATTCGTCATATTCGTTCATTCGAATATAAGGCCTTTGATGTCTAGGGTTAGAGGGCTTTTGGTGAGATACATAATGGAGTTAAACATATTGTATAATTATAGTACATAAAAGAGTTGGGAATAGCCAGGGAGGTGATGATAGAATGTTACAAAAAAAAACACAATTTGGTCTGAAATACTATTTTGTGCGTTTCTTTACAATTAAATTCAAATAACAATTATTACCATTTGATTAAGTGATAGTGTTTTATAACGATTTTATGCTCTTTTATATAACAATTCTAATAATCAGTGCAGCTATGTTGCCGCTATATTTGTTCTCAGCTCTTGACATCCATTCCAAACAAGGTCTTGCACCATCTTGTGGATTTCAGAGGTATGGTTTTAGTATATCCTAATTTGAAAAGCCAGTGATATTACACTGCTGTATCGCGGCAACATTAGGGCTAAGAATATGATGGCGTGTTCTCTGCCCTCTGTGGTCCAAAGGCATGGCAGCATTAATGCATCTCTAGGAACAGAAGGGAATGCCTGTGCTGCTAAAGAGAAACACTCAACCCATCCAAAGCCAGCCCACCATGACTGACAGATAGGCTAGAGCAAAGGAGCTTCTCATTAGAATACGGCCTGAATGATTTGATACCTCATTAATGAGGCGGCAATCAACAACCATACCCCCACGCCACCCTCATCCCATCCCACACCATTAGAAAAAAAAATGCTGTTGTTGTTTTTCCCAGCGGTGACCCATGAAAGAGAGGTCTGTTTAGACGTCCGGATAAAACAAATATGGTTCAGAAGGGCAGTAGATAAAAGGATGGTTGTGCACGTTGTAAGTGTAAAGAGTGTATTGTTGGCATTGGCTTTGAAATAAATAAGATATGAAATGCCGTTGATTGGTCAACAAAGAGGATACAGAGTTGGGCCGCCGTACCCATATTACGTAACGCTACCACTATTATATGCAAGGCTGGCTGCTTCTCTGGCAGTCATGTTTAAACCCAGGGCCGTCTCATTATGTAATGTTTACTAAAACTTGTATTTGAATAATCTAATGCCTTCCAAGTCCCCCCCCCCCATTTATTTAGTTGAAATTCCATTATGACCCCATCTCATGGTCGTCCCTCTCATAAGATGGGGGGGCTGAGCACGTTTCTGCAGCCATGCACTGATTGCAGTGCTGGTTACCTCCGGTCCAGACACAGAGGGAGGAATGTACCAGCATTCTACTTTGGCTAAGCTCCTAATCAGGCTAAAAATACACCAATTGTTACTGATCAATACACTTGTGTGCACACACATTGTTTCTTTTCATAGTTGTGTTTATGAAACAGTATTACAATTCAATAGATTGGAATTCCTAGAATGTTTTAATTGGTCTGAACATTGAGTCCAAGTTTTTCCATCATGTGAGGCCATGCAACAAAACAACATCCGATATTTTATTTCTGCTACAATGGCAAATTTAAGGCAACCTGCAAAGCCCTTTTCTTAAGTAAAACCCTATTGTCTGAGACAGCGTTCCATAAAAAAAATAAAAAAAAAATTGCTTGCAATATGTCTTGCAAAACTTCTGTTTGAGCTATTGCTCCAAATGAAAGGCATATTTTACACCTCTGTGATATGAGCTTGGCTCTGCGGTGCTCTGAGCTCAGGCACGGGAGAGAGAGAGAGAGAGAGAGAGAGAGAGAGAGAGAGAGAGAGACAGAGAGATCAGAGACCCCAATGTTTCACACAGGTGTGTTATTATCTCTTCTCCAGATGCTTTGGCACGGCCACCAGCAATCTGCTTTTTACGCTTTTTGGGATCAGGTACAGGAAGACGGTAATCCCACTTTAAGGAATACTGGCGTCCTGAGCTTAATCAGGTCACCGCTCTCCTCTCCCCGAGACGATGATCCCACTCAGGGGCTGCGGAGTTTGCCAGCACCGGACGGATGTTGGAACCTGTCCCTTACCTGTCTAAACAAACAGCATGGATGGGCGATGAGGTTTTTGATCTGTGTAAGAGTTATGAAGAAATGTTCAAGGGAGGGGGGTCCAGTTGAGCAGAGCCCAAGGTGAAATAACTCTGTGTGCATGTGTGTGTGTGTAGCTCTGGGGTGCACTGAAAGGCGAGAGACTCTACGTGTGTGGGAGCTCAACACAGACTACAGTGCCATGCATAATACAAGCTGCCTCTGCACCATTACAGTTTCTTCCCCCATCTTCTTTTTGGCTGGACACTGAGTGTTAAGTTGCTTTGCTTTTTATTCCTATAAGGGAAACAGGTTCTTCATTCCACTGAAGATTACACTGTATGGAACCATCATAATAAATATGAATATTTTCAGATCTCAACCCCCCCTCCCCCCCCATTTTGTTTTTGTTTTGTTTTGTTTTTTTCTTTTTCCTTTTCATATTTTCGAGAGAAGAGCATATGCAGACTGCTCATGTAGTGTGCATGCATGCAGGTGTGCTTCTACTCCCCACAGAGTTCCTATTGGCATGTCCGACAGTTCGGCCTTCCAATTCCCATTCTTTGAATTTTGAAATGGATGGGAACGAAGTTGAAGGATTGGACAGTGTCATGGAGAAACCATCAATGGATCCTCATGTCTCAAAGCGATGAGTCACCCGACTGCGCATGGCGTCCCAAGCGCTTGTGAGGAGGGCCTGGACTGCCATAGAGAAACACAATAAAGCAGCCACAGAGCTCTGGGTACGAATAGCATGTGACCAACAAAGCATGAAGCCAGATGATGAGGTTTGATTATTAGAGCATGACTGTACCCAAATGCTGAGAGTCTTTCAACTTTAGATAAATAGTTTATCCATTCTCAGTACAAGCTCAGTTTGCAAACACAAACCCCAACCCATGGCCCTACCCGGGTGAAGGCACATGCATGCACTGCAGCGACCGCAACGAAAGAATCATGTAGGCTAGCCGATGTGCTGAGCAGCCCTGTGCTAATACTGGGATGGGTCTCTTTTTACTCGCAAAATGGACTTGATGGTTTATGAAATAGACCCAATGATGTTTTAGAAAAGTTTCCTTTGAGATTCTGGTGTATGATAGTGGTACAGGATCTTAAAGGGCAACTTCAGTCAAATTTCAACAAGAGCTCTATTGCTCAAGCAGCTACTCAAGAGTAGTCAATACTGAAGACGCAAGAAATTTTTGTCCACTTGTATAGATTTCCCAGAACAGACAATTAGCCCTAACAGTTAACCCATGGGGGCAGATTTTTAAACAGTGTTTTCAGCATCTAAACATGCTCCAAATATCACCCCAAAAGCTGTGTAACATCATCAGACACATTACAACACACCACTGTAGTGTGTGTGACTTCAAATGACTAACAAAGTGGTTAAAAACGTGTTTGTATGCAGTATTTACGAAACAGTTTTGTAAACAAACAATATTTGGCTGCTTGCATAAACACACAGTTTTAACCACTTTTTTAGTCATTTGTAGTCATGCAAACTATAGTTCTGTGTTTTAGAGTGTCTGTTGATGCTTCAGAGTTTTTGTGGTGACATTGGGAGCATGACGAGATGTTAAAAATACATTTTAAAATTCTGCCCTCATAGCTTGGTTGTTACTCATTCTCTGTTCAAGGAAACCTATATGGTTGGACCAAAATGTCTTAAAACTTCAGTATTAGCTTGTCTGGAGTAGCCTGAGCAATAGAGCTCTTGTTGAAATTGACTGAAGTTGCCCTTTAAGGCTGCAAATTCACATCCCAAATCCCAATGGTGTTTTGTTGTATTTAGTTCTGGTGACTGGGCAGGCCCCACAGGAGGACTGATCTCATTATCATGCTCATGAAGCCAGTTTAACACAACCTTTGCTTTGGAACATGAGGCACTAATACTGTAAAATAGTCTTCAGATTGAATAGATTTTGGCCATCAAAATAGCAACAGTGGTCAATGGCCTTCAAGTAATGACTGATATAGTAACAGCATTATTATTAGTGCCAAGAAAAGATTTCCCAACATTACACAACCACCACCAGCCAGGACTGGAGATTAGCAGCAAGTTGGGTCCATTAATTCTTACACTTGATGCCAAATTTGGCCTTGCCATTTATAAATGTGATTTAACATGAATAGCATATTTGTTGGGACAGTCAGCACTTTTCCTGTCCTCAGCTATCCCGTTTTGGTGAGCCTGTGCCCCCAATTTTCTTTGCTTGGACTGAAGTCGAATCTGATGTAGCCTGGTCCTCTGAAAGCAATTAGCCCCGGGCTAAGAGAGCTACCGTAGCCCTTCTGTTTATTAACCACTCTCATCAGCAGGGGGTTTCAGTCAACAGAAAATGATGTTTTTGTTGTTTTACTCCAGACAATTGTTTATAAAAAATACCTGGAGAAGGCCAAGTTTTACCAGATGTGTTATGATACCTAGCATTAGCTATCATTGCTGAATATTTCATTCACTGCTTTTACCCACATCCTCTAACAGACAGGCCTGAATAGAGTCTAGTATAACTATAAAAATATAATTCCATAAAAGCTTATGATTGCTTCAATCATTTAGCTTACTACGGGATGAATAAGGGCTCTCTCAGTTGCCTCTAACCAGCTTAAACAGCAAGTCTCCGAGCCAATGAAACCGAAACTATTTATTGCCTTGTTAGTCAACATACAGTAACTACAAAAATGATTATTGCTGGTTCCTATTCTTCTGTCTGCAAACAAATCCACATGGATTGGTGAAAATGTTCAACATTGTTTTTTTTTTTGTAAATAGCCAACTGTAGGGCTAGCTCTGGAGGTAAAAAAAGAGGCTTGCCTGGAACTTGGTGATTATGAATGATGGCAGCTTTTTCATATTTTTATATACTTTTTGCTACAAGTGGGCCGCCTGTGAAGAAGGCTGGATTTGAGAGGCCGTTGAGGAGCGTAGTAGAGACAGGGGGAGGGACCAACAAAGTTGTATGATTTTGAAATGTTTTGCCTAAGTCTCGGAATTACATTGCCAAATACAGCTTTAAAGACTAAGAGCCGACTTGCAGTATTGCATCTGAAAAATAAAATAAGATAGTACTATATTCATTCCGGTAATTCAAGATAGCATAAATCAACACCTGCTGCATTGAGGGAAATTCACCAACACAAGCACAACAGTTTATGTTATAGTTTTTATTGATTGCCTTGAAGCAGCTGTCAACTCAAACTTAACATTTTCAAAACCGTTAACACAATTCACAGGCCTAAACATGGCATTTGGTCTAACTGTGCCAACCTATTTTAAATACTATATGCAACAAAAGAACGTTTTGCATTGAAACAACACAACTTGTATACAACAGTGTATGCTCCTCCAATCACTCATTGCAAAATGGACAACAAAATGTAAAATACAACATTCCGTGTGAAGCACTGCACTATTGCTTGTAGCCTATTACGGTACTGTACTTTCTATGCTATGTCAAATTTACCCTCTTGCATAGATCTGGATCCAGAATCCAGAAAATGCTTTGATGCTAATTTTATGGATTCCATAAGTGTGACCAAAAACTGAAATCTGTCTGTGTATATTTTTGATGTGTATGCCAAGGGGCAGTGTAAAATTACACACTTTTCAACCAGCTTCAATTGAAAAAGGGAAAGTGTTTTAGGTAAGAAAACCAGCAGGTTGTCTAATGTTACACTCTTTAATAATAGGCTACTATTGACAGACATCACACCATTACTGCTGAAACTGTGATGCACGGTGAACATAGGCTACTGAGGTATGAGATTAATTTTATAATGGGCCACATTATATTTAATTTTTTAAACTCATGGCGGGCCGCATGAAAGTGAGCAGTGGGCCGCTAATGGGCCGCGGGCCGTAGTCCCCCCCCCCCCCTGCATTAGGGTGAAGGGGAGAAAAGAAATAAAACTAAAATCTTTCACAGTAAAGTATACAAAAAAGTATAGGAAATAGCTACTGTTACTAAGACTGATTCATAATCGAGGATTTGTGTGAAGGAGTGTCAATACACTGATTTCATACTGTTACAGCTGGGAACAGATGGTTTATGTTTAGTTACCATAGCTAAAACAATGGAGTTTGGACTGCTTGAATGACTTCTGAAGTAACTGTTTTGCAAAAGGATGCAAATGATGTCAATCCAATGAGAAAGGGTGAACACATTGGCAAGAGGTGATCTGATCTACCGAGATAGTGATGATGATGATGATGATGATGATGAGTGGATCCCACTTACTTCCAACAGGTCAAAGCCATCATTAAAAACTGCAGAGTATGAAGAATTGATATTTACTATTGATACTCAGACTGATTGCTAATTGAAGATTTGTGTGAGGAAGGTGCTTCAGTGATTACATACTGTACTGCTCTAGGTAGTTTCTAATAGCTGGGAACAGATGGTTTCTGTTTGTTTATCATAACTAAAACAATGGAGTTTGGACTGCTTGAATGACATCTGTGTTAACTCATTTACAAAAAAGGTGGGGATCCAATCCGATGACAAAGATATTTGCAAGAGATGTCTTCTGTTCTGCATGAGATGGTGAAGACTTCAAGCAGTTCAAAGCAATCAATAAAATTAGAGCAAGTTTCCAGATCAGGATATTGTCAACAGTTTTTGTTAGAATTAACTTGCTTTCCATAAACTTACAATGTTTTGTATCCTTCAACAGTCTTTGAAAAGAACGTGAGTTCTTCTGCTGGCTAATGATGGAAATTGAATAGCTTAGCATGTGTCTTTTTTAGTGTGTGTGTGTGTGTGGGGGGGGGGGGGTAAAATGGGGATGAGATGAGAATAGATCTCCAGATGACAGGCCAAGAAAAAGTAGGGTATGAAGAAGAGGTCTGACAGTATTGTCTGACCGGATCAGTGAAACTGATTTGGGCTGCTCATTGGTTGTCTTTTTTATGGCGCGGATGCTGATTTGTCCCACAAAACATCTTGCTCCAATTTTTTTTCAGCCAACAACAATGGACAAAAGCACATTGCATGTGCCAGTTTGTTTGTCTGTGTGTGTGTGTGTGTGTGTGTGTGTGTGTGTGTGTGTGTGTGTGTGTGTGTGTGTGAGAGAGAGAGAGAGAGAGAGAGAGAGAGAGAGAGAGAGAGAGAGAGAGAGAGAGAGAGAGAGAGAAGAAAGAGTGAGAGAATATATTTTTGTGGTTGGCGTGCCATCACAATTGGGCCTGTGTCTAACCTTTGCCCCAGTACCAGCCATCATTGTTTTTACCAGACAGGACGGCAAATCTAATGCACTTTCTAATGAGAATTGCTTTGTTGTTGCACATACAATGTCAGTTACAGGAAACACTTAACTGAACCTCAGAAGAATAGATGACATCGAAGTAGGGCAAGGGAAATATGGAAATATGGCCTCAGAATACAGACTGTGTTAAGGAGACATAAATACATTTCCACTGAGCTCACAAGTCAGACTGGCAAACAGACAGCATTGGCATAGTTCAAGAAAAAAAGTCTATCACCTTACTTCTTTATTACACATTGTTTCTCCATTATGTATTTGTACTTGTGGCCACCAGAAATGTGCCAGTATGACTATCAGCAATTCAAATCTTGTTTATATTGTCAATCCAGTGACAGGATTTGAACCTGTGATCTTACAGTAACAAGACTGGCACCAATCCACTACTCCCATCCACCATGATGGACAATTCATGGAATTTTAGCATCCCTGGTCAAACTGTAAACTTATCAACCACTTAACATTGTTGAAGGCAAAAGGGAGATGTCACGGTCACAGTGGCCAAATGATTCAATCATATTTTATTAAGGATGTCTGGTTGGTTTATGTAGCCTATTTACAGCAGTAATCAGGAGCTATTGTGGTTTATAATTTCTTCATTCTATACTTCATCATATTCATACAATTGGTTGAGCTTAAAGTAAAAGACTGAAATAAATCTCTCAAAAGAAAACCTTTTTTAATGATGAAAATGTAAAAGGGGGGGACTGAAAGAAATGACACAATGTATTAAAAGTAGATAACTCTCCCCCCAACACACACACACACACACACACACACACACACACACACACACACACACACACACGCACACGCACACGCACACACACCATGGCCACAAAAAAAGAAAAAAATAATAATTTGCAGAGCTCTGTCAGATCTCAAAGACTGTGGGAAAAGGTCATAGCCAGTCTTTCCAAACCATTCGGGGGAAAAAAAATAAAACTTGTCGGTTAAGAATGATTCTCTGTTTACCAAAAGCCGGGATAATAATACGCAGGGATGACCTCAGCGAGGGGCAATTCAGAGCCACAAGTCCGTGCTTCCTCTTTCACCCCCGGACCAAAGGCTGCCCTGCGCTCTCACAGTTTCCCACTTTAGAGCAGCAGC
The DNA here is from genome assembly GCA_027497455.2 of Sardinella longiceps. Taxonomy (NCBI): domain Eukaryota; kingdom Metazoa; phylum Chordata; class Actinopteri; order Clupeiformes; family Clupeidae; genus Sardinella; species Sardinella longiceps. The sequence goes on from JAODXP020000034.1 coordinate 10,197,686, forward strand.
ACTGGACACATCAAGACTCTCCAGAGACTGGGGCTTGAGAGTGGCATTACACAGATATATTTAATCTTCTCACACAAAGCTGTCATTCAAACATACAGGGGAGCTGAGTGGCCGCCACACACAGATGCCACTTAATGAGATTTTGTTTTGACAAACGGCGATCCATCAGATTAAATCGTTTCAAACGAAGGCACTGGCTATGGCGAGAGGGCACCGAGTGTTGTAGAAAACAACAAGCCTGGGAGAGAGAGAGAGAGAGAGAGAGAGAGAGAGAGAGAGAGAGAGAGAGAGAGAGAGAGAGAGAGAGCAACAAAAACCAGCAGCACCAGCAGCACCATTCCGCAGGACATGACACCATGCTTTATGAGACAGCTTATGTTAAAGAATTTCCTACACGGTTCTATGCTCCATAGTGTTTACTCCATATGACACCATGGCACTTGTAACAGTGTTAGGCAACTGGCTTACACACAATGGACTTTTTTTTTTCATTAACCTATAAGGGTGATTTACACAACAACTCAGACTGCGAGTGAGCGTCATTTAACCGCATCTCCCAGACTTACATGAGAAAATGAAAGGAGCATGAGGGTTGGCATGCTGTGAACTGTGTACGAACTCTCTTTATGAACAGCCTGATGATTTTCCCAGAAATTTATAACATACAGAAAGGGCACTTCTAGCCAAGCATCCTATTCAAACCTTGCCAAAATGAAGGGCCTTGCAAACTCTAATTAAGCTGAATTGGGAATCTACCCATAATCTAATCAGTCATTACGTTTCCCCCGAGACCAAAGGACATGCTTCTCAGTTCTACATTATCCAATTCCCCGAAGACAAAACTATATTTCACCTGCCTAATCTGTTGGATATACACATTGGTATTTCTAATGAACCTAAAGGGGAAAACAAAATGAGAAGAAATCACTTTCTGAACATACAAATACCATCAGACGCTGGTTTGCATTAACAGTGTGGGATATTTTATTGTTTTTTTGTTGTTTGTTTTGTGTGTGTGTGTGTGTGTGTGTGTGTGGAGTGGGGGGGTGAACTGTGTTGGCCAACTGCCAAATGGTCAGGGCTTTGCGGTCCATGCGGTATGGATCAGATCATAACCCAGCAGACCGGTCAGACACAGATGGTGTCCCAGAGGGCCCTCTGCACCGGCGCTCCATGCCACCATGTCCTTAGGGACCTTAGGCACCAGCCAAAAAAAAAAAAAAAAAAAATCTGCATTGGAGGAGCTGTTGGAGGGCCGAGAGGTGAGGTGAGGTGAGGTCCTGTGGCTGTGGACCTCCCAGGTCATTGTGTGCGTTTAATGGGGTTACTATACTGCTGCACACTCTGTGCTGAATGATTGGAGGACATTGGTGGGCATCCCCGCAATATCATCATGATGATGTGACATCATGATGATGTGATTTAAATTGGATTGTGTTGTGGTGTAGTGGGATGTGGTGTGATATGGTGTGATATGGTGGGATAGGATATGATATGATGGGATGTAATGTAATGTAATGTAATGTGATGGGGTAAGATGGGATAGAATAGGATATTTTGTTGAGATGCTTTTGCTTGTATGTCTTGTACATGTAAATATCTTACATGTGGATATGTCTCACATGTTACAGACACACACAGATGTGCAGTCCTAGTGTTAAGTTGCTGTAGTATTACTTGTTATATTTAGCTTTCCAAATCATGAGTCTTTCATCACAGGTGCAGCTGAGATTGGAGTAGTTCACAGTGACCTCTAGTGACGTATTTTGCTCAGAAAAAAAAATGAAAAGGAACAACTTGACCAACCCGGATGCCTGATCATAGAAACGGGTTGTACTATTGCTTTTTTTCAATGTTCTTTAGGGATTTGCATTACAGTTCTTTCATAACAGCAGATTTCTCAATAAATTGCACAAACTCAGACAACACACTGAAACTGTGGAAAGCATCTGAGAGGAAGGATCTTTGTGCCATTTTGTGCTGTATGTACAGGATCAAAACAGTGATGCTGTAAGTAGACACTGTTTGCTAATTACAGACAGGGTGTTCCTATGTCACAAATGTACAGTATTGCTGGTTTATTATCTGGTTGTATAGCCTAGAGTATATAAGGTCACTGTGAGACTTATTCCTCTCAGATGGTATGTAACCAACCCTCAGAGAATGTAACCAAGAGATATAAAAATGTAACCATAATGGTTTACATAGGCTACAGTGTTAAAACACAAAACTAGAAATGGAAGCACAGAAATCCTATAGGACAGACCCAAGGTATAGAACTTTATTCAATTTTAGGATAATCTCCTGAACATCAACTCTGAACTTTGAGAGACGCCCTAATGGTTGATCTAACAATGTCCTTCTACTGGTAGACATCAAGTTTTACTAAACTCCAGATTATAGGGTACATTTACAAAAATGTGTGAAAGTGTAGAGTGTAGATTTTGGAAATGAGGTTATGACAACTGTCATACTGTATGTTCAGGGTGCATAGTCTTTGTATTTATATATACTGTATGTAGTGGCTAAGGAAGAGAACTGGCATGCAACACAGACAGGAGGTGTTGGCATCTCCTTTGCTCCCACTGTGGCTCTGAATGGCACATTGGACCTTGATTGGTCTCTGTAAGTTACTCTGTAAAATAAATAAAATAAATTAACAAAATGTTGGTAAATTATTTTGAGTAAATTATATTTGGAAGAATATTGGCATTGTCTTGGGAAGTTTGGATGCTTCATATGCTTCAGATAATTGTTTAAGCTCTACAAAAGGTCACCAGTTCAATGGGAATGAAAGAGAGAGCATTCAACAGGATGAATCAGTCCTCTTCTTAAGTGTAGCCAAGTTCACATGGGATCAGTTCTATTCAGAGCATGTTAAGAGAAATTCTCTGGCTGGGTTTTATCCCCTTATGTTGTTCCTGATCAATGATTTATGTCCAAGAGTTAGTCCTGAAATAGACTAATCATTGTTTGCAGATGATGGTGCTCTGTCGAAACGGGACACAAATCCACAGTATGTGGTAAAGAGAGTCTGGAGGCCATTAAAGTGGTGGAGGAGGCTTGGTCTGTGTGGTGGGGTTTCTAATCTCCATGGGTGAAAAACAATGCAGACTATGCTCAAAACACTAGAGGTCAATTTGGAGAGGGTGAATTCCTTTCAAATCCCCACAGGTCTATTCCAATAACCATCTTACAAGCGTAGATAAAATTGACACATTGTGTGTCATAAAGTGCACAAAGGTCAGTCAAGGTTTTGGAATGTTTGGCACAACAAGGTGATGGATTCATGTAAGAACTGCAATATGTGGAATTTGCCATCAAAGAGGAACATGTTTCAGGCTTATAAATTATGAAGTTAAGGAATTATTTTATTATTGTAATTATTTTATTATTTTTTTTAGGCATTTTCATGAAAGTTTTGGGGTACATAAACCTTTGCTGCAGGATGTCTATAGAGAAAAAAAACCTCTATGGATATCACAAGATTTAACTCATATTGTGATTCTCTTTTTAAATTGAAGATGTCTTACTGACTCGAAGTAGTTATCAAGAGATGTAATTTATAAGATTACCAAAACTCAAACCTCAGATAGATTCACACCTTTTCCCTGAAAAAAGATGTACAAGAAAGGTCAGCATGCAATAATTTGAGAATAGCCTGCAGTGCACTAGCGATGACAGGCCTGAAGAGGGCATAGTGGGTCCAAGGAAAGCATAGATAAATATATTACTCCGAAACAGGAGGATAGAACTAGCCTGGCTCGTGAGGCCACGTTCAGAAATGAACTGTGGTCTGGCAAAGCTAGCATGCTTTGCGATTAATTTTAAATGCTTTCAAACTTCTATCAATGTGAGTAAGTTCCACAGAGGAGTGACTGCCAGCCCGGTAGTTTGGGTGAAGAGAGCGGAGGAGCAGTAATAATCGATAATCTCAGATCTCTAGGCTGAAGGCAGTTATGCCATGCCTCTCCCCACTCATTGGCAGAAGGGCTGCATCAACGATGACCGAATCCATAGGCCCACTAGGCCTACGCACTGCTCTGTCACCCTAAGTTTTGGTCGAAGCTCTGCAGGGAGAAGCTCCATGGGTAGAAGTGTCCTTGCAGCGAGGATTGAGTGTTAACTAATTCATTAATTAAAGTATGATACACAGATACACAAAAATAAATTTCTCAATAATAGATCATAGTTAATTAACATCTTGACTCCTAGGTTACTCAAAGACTGATATTCCAGCATTATCTAACTGTTAATTTCATGGTAAATCATATTGAACCCATATGAGGTAAACATTAATACATAACATACTTTATAATGGCTCATACTTATTGTCATTAACTTGTCATTATTAATACAGTAGTTAAAGCATTAATGAATACATATTTATGTACCCTTATTATTATAAAGTGTTACCGATTTTTCTATTTGAATTCTTTTGTATTTTGTTCATTAAATATTTGTTTATATTTACAGTTTTGGTATACTGACGCAAGTGGCTAATGAAACTACATGGGCATGTGGACCTACTGGGCCCATAGCATGTGAGCTACAGTATTTTGGTCTGCGGGAATAGCTTCACCCCTTGTACTATACACAAACCATTCTGTTGGAGAAGGAATTGAAACTGTGAACATGTGTGAAAAGTATGTACTGTATGTATGTATGTATGTATGTATGTATGTATAAATCATCTGTAAGAGTTCAAAAGAAGGCAAGTATGGATGGACATATTTTTTCTTCGATTGGCAGATGCAGCAAAGTGTGCCGGTCATACATCTGATCATCCTCACTACCTCCTCTTAAATTATTATAGCAACTGCTGTAGTACAAGTCTACTTCTGTCCTGTCTTATGTCTCTGTCCCTTCCCTTGTCTGTCCAATAAGAATGTGTCCTACACTACCTTAAGTAGTCCCTGCACTATATGTTTCTCTCATGCATAGACTAAATACAGTACAGTCTGTGGCCTTGTCCCGAATGTCTTTTTATACAATACATTTAAATGTAACACTTGATCCATGGTGAAATGGAATTTCATCTTACAGTGTAGATGGTTGAAATGACAATAACGACCACTTGACTTGAATTATGTACTGCTATTCACTGTATATACATAGTTTCCTAAAAGGGAGGTGGGGCGGGCACACTCCTTTCTTATGTCTAAACACTGCCATATTGTTCTCTGTATTGTATTGAATTGTATTGTATTGTGTTATATTGTGGAGGGTCTGTTCTGTATTATGTATTGGTCACTGTCCTCTTGTTGGTATTTGACTTCAATGTTGTATCTGTTTTTCTTTTTAAACGCCTGGCTGCAACTTAATTTCCACTTTATAGTCTGTGGGACTATACATTTGACTTGACTTGAAGATGTGTTCTACTCTGTTCACGGACTAATCAAGACTTTGGTGTGTTGCACACATATTATCAGGTTGAAGATGTTCTTGTAATGATTAATGGAACATGCAGGATTCTTATCCTTATCTTGCATGGCCATCAACAAACTGATGGGTTGGCTTAGGCCTACTCTAATTGTTCTACATGTCGCCTTCAGTCTTTAGGCCTATCTTGTTTGACAAAGCTAAATACCCACACCTACCGTCTCAATCAGTGAGCCTATTCACTTATAAAACCTCATCATTATTTATTCAGGTTCACAGGTATGGCACATGATGGCATTGAACATCTCAAGTCCTCCTACTTTAGAGGTGAAAAGGTCTAGTGTTGAGATACTCAAGTCTAGTTTCTGACTCAAGGGACAAAATGAGTGGACAAAATCCCATTGAATCTAGAACTGCTGGCTGACCTGTTGAATATCAACATGCTTGATATTAAATCTATTAAAATCATGGTCACGAAAAGTGACTTTTTAATGGTCTTGACTCCACAAAGACTAGGTCTTGACTCGAGTTGACTGCATTTAAGGAACACTGGGCAACTTATCACTGTTTGAGGTCTTCTTTTTATCAGATAATTTATTTTGGTACCATCTCCTAATTAATTTGAATGATAGTCATATGAAGGTTGGATAATACGAGTTTCGCTACCGTCATCCAATCACGATGACGAGTAGTTCGGGGGCTGGAAACCTCAATCTAAAGGCAAACAATTTCCAGCATTTTTGTCGTTCATTGCTGCCAACACATCGAAACAACGATGATGCCGATTACGTTTACTGGATTGGTTGATTGAAAACAGTTCTTATTCGCTACGTCAATTTTACAGCGGCTAGGCCCTGAAGGTCCAGTTAGAGAAGAAAGCATAAAATTTCTAGGCTTAACATCAAATCGTTATTAGTGCTTCAAAGTTAATAACGATAATCTGATTAATGACAAAATTTGCAAGATTGGATAATCAGTTTTGTCCACTCATCCTCCAGAAGCACTTGTAGTTATGGAGTTGGAATTGCCTAGTAAAGAACTATCTAATAGTTTCTTTGTTTGTTTGAGGTTCACTTCCAGGCATCCTAACATGTTGTGGACAGTCAGATTAGCATAACTCCTTTATAAAAAAAAAACTAATAATCTTGGTCTCAACTGGATTTTGACTCAATTTTGACATGCGGTCTTGGGCCCATCACAAGAGATCACAACAACTGTAGAGTGAGAAAGCATAACCAATGAGGTTTAGGCAGTGTATACACTCAAAATTGTCCATATCATTAAATTTTATATTCAGCATAGCCACTCTTCCTACTAGGCCTAACATGTATGCAATTATGTTATGTTGGTACAATGTATTTCAGAAAACCTGCAATTCCAAAAACAATATTAGCTGATTATCTAACTAAATATCTATGTGCCTTATAGCCCTCAGGTGGTACCAAACAACCCTCTGGCACATTGACATAATAGCATAAGTAATTTTGTGGAATATATAATGCCTTTTTAATTAAAATCAAATGAGAAACGTGATAGTAATACATTCAGTTTTAGCATTCCATCACTCATGTGGCACCTTCAGCCTGCACATCAGCGTTGTGGAGAACACATCAGCGTTGTGGAGAACACACCAGCGTAAAACACCTTGTCTTCCCATGACAACACCCAAATTCCTTCTCCAGGTTCCCCCTGAGTGAATGGGAGTCCTCCTTTATCTTTTCCACACTGCTTTGGTTATTCGGATGGATGGAGAGGAGGTCCCACTTTTCCCTCAGCTATAGGAAACGCCGGATGAGAAAAGTCACGGCTGGCATTTGGCTTCAGCCTTCCACTTTGATAATCATCACATATCAGATTATCCAAATGAGAAGTTGTCATGGGTCATGGGTCCCCTAGGAACCTCCCAGCGCTGAGTATGGAAACAGGAGGCATTCCCTCTTGTATTTGAATGAATGAGATACAGTTAAACTGTGCGGATGCTTGTAAGCTGTCTTTCCATTTTAACTTGATGTGCTTGCAAAACGATCATGGATGTTTAGCGACTTAGCATAATGGAGCGTGTTCACGTGGGCGTGTTCACGTGGAGTCTTCCATTCACAAAATCTATTGCGTTTATGTTTTAAAATAGTAAGAGATGCCTTAAAATTATGTGTTTTAAAATAATAAGAGATTTCTTGCTTGTTGTACAGCATTGAATTTAATTGAGCTGTAAGATTTAATTTATGAAATTACTAATTTAGTAAATAAAAATTACACAACAGAGTTTGATAGATTCAAACTTTTGAACAGCCTACATCTTTTCTTGTCCCTAACTATTTTATGATGCCAGTACTAGGCTGTCAAAGTTCTTCAGGATTCATCCTATCTAATAATTCGTGCCTGTATAGGCCTACCGATGTCTGCCAGCTTGGAGAAACATTTAAACACATTAGACACAGAATTTACTGACATCCCAGGTTAAATTGATAAGAAATGAAAAAAAGAACATTTAGAAATACTCAAATGAAGAATACACAGAGGACAAATTTAACCAAGGGAATTCTGGGGGGAAATTTAGATTTCAGTAGTCATGTGTGTGCCACCATTATTTTTTGCCCTGCAAAATATTTAACCAATTTATCTAGAACAAGGGGTTTTCTGTTGGTGAGCTTCCAAGGGCCAATGCAAAATTAGGAGCATGAGTTTTTTTATTTAACTACTTTTGAGTACGACTGTGTTTTATATTAGAAAACCCAGAAGTCATCTGATACACTGTTTAATAATGATAGGCTGTTGATACTCATGTAACAGTACTGAACTCACAATGTGCACTGAATAAATAATAATAGGTCTATGCAACAACGGGCCACACTGCGTTAAAAAAAAAGTTTACTTCATGGCGAGCTGCATGAAAGAGAGCAGAGGGATGCAATTGGGCCCTCCAGTCTGGCCATCCCTAGTTTAGAGCAATAAAGCACCAAACCAAAATCAAGTTGGTGTTAAATAAATGAATGAATGAATACCTTTAATTAATACCTTAATACCTTTATGTTGCCTTAACGGAACTCATATTGAGCAAGTTACCCAATATAAATATCTTGGTATATGGCTTGATAATAAGCTTTCTTTTAAAACTCATGTGCTGGAGCTTACAAAGAAGGTGAAAATTAAGCTAGGTGCTCTATATAGGATTAGGTCATGCTTTTCACTAGAAAATAGAAAGTCCATTGTTCAATCCACTATTTTGTCTGTTCTATGGTTATATTCTTTATATGCACTCAGCTCCTTCTTCTTTGAAAGCTCTCGACAAGGTTTATCACAGTGCTCTTCGTTTTATAACTGGTGATAGTTTTAAAACTCATCAATGTAAACTTTATGAGGGTGTAGGATGGTATTCCCTCACTGAAAGGAGGGAAAGACACTGCCTCCTTTTTATTTACAAGGCATTGCAGGGTAAACTGATAACCTTACTTCTCTTTTAAAAATTAGAGTCAGTGCATGCACACAACACAAGGTCCCATGGTTTTATAACACTTGATCTGAGATTGGTAAATTGGCTTTTCAGTTTTTTGCACCAAATAAGTGGAACCAGGTACAAGAAGTGTTGAAATTGAATCAAATTGTGTCTGCAGACAAATGTAAAGCTTTAATTATTAATATGAATCCTGTACATACTGTAAGTGTTTTTGAATTGAATTTTTTTCATTTTATTCTTATAAGATTTTTTTTCTCCTCTGTCTCCTCTGTTTTCCCTTCTTGTACTTTTGTTTGCTTGCATCTTTTGTATTGTAATATCAGGGCAATGCTGTAAAAGAGCTTGCTCAGCCATTTTTCCTTGAATAAACAATGGATGATGAATGAATGAATGAATGAATGAATGAATGAATGAATGAATTGTAGGCTATGCTTACAGTGTCTGACATAGCCTATGGGAACCTCGTTAAAGGGGAAACTCCCTTTTTAGCATGTTTAGCCCCTTTTCAGGAGTGTCTATGATGAAATACAATCTTCGACACCAAAATGTTGACTTTAGAATGGTTAGCTTTGTGCATAATCTGATCTCATAACGTCCTTAAAACCTCAAACCTTCATTTTAAAACATGTGCTGCTCACCAAGTGGTTACTGGTGCCCACTGATGTTCCAAAACGATTATCGTAACAAAATACAGTTTGTCACATTTTATGTGGTATTGTGAACATTCTGGAACTATTTTTTCGGCATAGTAATACCAACTAGCACAACAAAAAGACAAATAAAGCTGGATAGGATCTGTATTTCGCTGTGATAATTGTTTTGGAACATCAATAGACACCACTAACCACTTGGTGAGCTGCACATGTTTTAAAACAAAGGTTTAAGGATGTTTTAAGAACATTATCGGACATGCACAAAGCAAGCCATTCTAAAGCAGAAATGGGCATTCTAAATGAGCCAAATATCAGAGACAGGAGCAATCATCAAAATGTTGGTGTAGATGATTCTATTTCATCCGACACTCTAGAAAAGGGGCTAAACATACTAAAACTTCCCCCTTTAAAGGAGTCTCGTGTACTCCAAGAACCTGGACATTTTAAAAAAAATCTGTCCGTCTTCCCTTTACAGTATGGCGTGTGATAGGTAGGGTTGAAGTGATTGATGGATGACCAATCACGCAATACTAAACATGGGTTTTTGTGGTGTTTTTCCCATTTGTGTCATAGAAGGTTAAAAGCTATTTAATTGACAAAAGGAGGTTCTGCAAAGTATTACTGACAACAACATTGTTTTTTGGTTTGTTTCTTTACAATTAATTTCCTCAGGATAAACATTTCCAGCATTTGAAGTGGTGTTTTAGTTATGTGACTAAGGAATGTTTTTGTAAACCATTTCTATTCAACTTTACAAGTGTCTGTAAAAGGGACAACTCCATGCTCAGGGAACTGTAACTTTCACTCTCTCAGTGTATGCTCTCATTATGTAGGCCTACTGATGAAGTAGTGAAATACAGTAGGCCTACCAACTTTGAGAAGTAAGTGTGTTTTTTCAGGTTAAGAACTAGTCAAACTAGAACAAAACTAGTCACAGACAGGTATATATTTTTCACATTTATTACAACACTGCATAATGATTTCATGGCAAAATACATATAAATAAACAGTAAGGCATTGTCAGCATAGTTTGCAGCTCATTCAATACACTGAGCCGCTGGTTTCATTTGATTGTACTGCATCGTTCAAAATATATTTATCGTCTCCCACAAGAAAAGGGAGAAGGTTTTCATAACAGTCATTGTCAACCTTAAAATGTTGAATAATACGGTCATGTTCGGTAAGCATTGTACAAAATGTTTCTATCAGTCATTCACACAGTAACATACTGCAGTTTATGATTAAATAATTTTAAATAATTAAATGTAAACATTGAGTTATAGAAATTACTTTGAACCTTTTTCTGATTCTCATCAAACTTTACATCATTGATGTAACCTTCCAAGTTCCATGTGAAACTTTTCAAATAATAACCAATGCCAACAGCACTGGTAAGAGTCTTTATTACTGGATTGGAAATCATTAGCTTGTAATCTTTGCATCATTATTGTTCATGGACTCTTTACAGTGAGCAATGAATGGGTACATGCACTTGTCAGCTCCAATAAACCGATACATGCAAACAATAGCATCAAATGGAAGAATCCTGCAAGACATCAAAATGGATAATTAGAAAGAGACAAGCACACACAGTCAACATTAATACCATCATTCCATAGCATTTATTTAATAATGGAAGAGTGTTTGAACAACTAGTACTTACGTCTTCATGAAGGCAACCACATACATAACTCGTGGTGTGCAGACCATTTCTTGGTCCGTCAGGATGGCCCTCATTGCTTGGGTTACACAATCCTCAGGCTTCAGTGGAGGGAAGAAAGGAGCCATTTCTTTCCTGTAAGACAGAAGGTCTGTTTTATTTGCAGAACAGATAGAAGAGTCTGACAAAACTACATTCAACTACGTACAGTGTTTATGCAAGCACTGAATATGATTAGGAGGTAGCAGATACTTCTGAATCTGTACTTTAGAATGATAACTTAAAAGCATGGGCATACCTTATCTTGCAACCTTTGAACATGCCAGTGTCCACAAGAAAAGGACAGACAAGAGTCATTTTGATTCCATCTTTTTCAGCAGCTTTCAGTTCATGACTGAGGGACTCATGGAAGCCTATTGCACCAAATTTGCTGGCACAATAATCCTATGTAGAGAAAACACAGTGCAAACACAGTTTAGAATTTAGCAACCACTTTATTCTAAATTACAGTAAAGTTGTTTGTATTTTGTTAACGTATTCAAAAACATATTGCAATACATACCTCAACACCAGCTGTTGTGAACAGACCCAAAGTGCTGGCTATGGTGACAATATGCCCACGATTCTGCTCCAGCATCTTGGGTAGAAAGGCCTTGGAGGTCTGTGGAGTAATGTAATGTCGATAAGTAATCATCAGAAAACACATGCACACACAGAATGCACATACAGCAGCAATAATAATGACGGATGATAAAATAAAATGCACAAGATCAGGAATATATGCCAAAGTAACACTAACGTTAGTAAGAAACCAACACCTCTTGGGACAAATGATTTGATGGCAGGAGGCAAATTACTTTGTGCAGACTATTGCCCTCATGTCACAAGTCTGATAACTTTATTCAGACAGTACAAGAATATAGAAGTGTTTCAACCAATTTTAAAATGATTTGGACAATTTCTTTACATCAGGTTAGTCGAATACTTCCATTAACCCAAGTATTCTTTGAACACAGTAATGGGTCTAAAGTTACAAGCTTTGTGGTCTTAAACTTACCCAAAAATGTGCATGGCAGTTGACCTTCATTGTTCTCTCGATTAGTTCATCAGGGCAGTCGAGGAGATGATGTCCAGACACAACCCCGGCGTTGTTGATCAAGAAGTCGATGTTTCCAACTTCGGCTCGGACCTTTTCAGCTGTGCAGTATACGCTTTCGCGTTTACTTACATCACAAACAAAGGTGTAGACCTGAGGCTGGACAGAAACCTCTTGAACTCCACCAATTACTTCTAGGGAAAGAGAGAAAAATCAACATTATTATAACTATACTGTATTGTATCGTAACTCTTATCTGAAAGTGGTATGGCTAAACACAGATTAGGCAATCACTGCAACACTTACCTCCTTTGGACGATATGTCGCGGTAGATCTCACGGACCATTTCTGCAGTCTCTTCATTGCCCTCACGGTTAATGTCCCACAGCACCAGTGTTGCACCTCGTCGGGCAAATTCCTTGGCAAAAAGTCTCCCGAGACCACTTCCAGCTCCAGTTATCAGACATACCTGTCCTACGACACTCTTTTCTCTTGTTCGTACAATCCATTTCGAAGCAGCTAAAACAAACGACCAAACTATTCTACAAACAACCACAACGAATTCAACAGCGATGTTCATTTTGAATTTATCCCAAACTTTTCAGGCTCCTGGCAAACTGTTGTTATGCAACGCTGACAACTTGCTGTCGAAATATAAAGTATCACGTCGCACAAATACTAGGCTAACGTTAGTCCTGACCTGCAGAAGACAAGCTTGCATTCAGCAGAGCTAAAAACAAATTCTACCGAGTAGCTCACTTCTAAACGCTTTTATAACCCATGTCCCCTCACTTACTTCCGTGCACGCTGAAAATGCAAATCTGGGTATCCTGGTAATGGCCCACTGGGCATATGTGATTGAAAGATTAGATAATGTTCCCACTACGGGTAGTTTGGTTTGGAGGTACCGTGAGCACCGACTGTCATATAGAGCACGTAGTGGCATTATTACATTGCATTACTTCATTCAAAGTTTTGCATCTCAATCATTCCACAGGCAACCAAAAGGATACCTAAGATAAAGCGTCATGGACCCTAGGTATAAAAGGCTCATGCGCATGCGTATTAGCCTCTTTTACTGTGGGGATAATGGCGGGTGAAACGTAAGTGACTTTTCGTACTGATGAATCTTCGACCATCATTAAAATATGCTTATTTTCTGATGTTATGTTATGACATGTTTGAAAGAACATCATCTTATAGTGAACCTGAGAGGATTATTAAAAACTAGAAAGCTGTGTTTGTTGATATATTTACTTCTCTACCATCTCACCAAGAAGCTAACTATCGTGAACGTGTGACTGAAGTAAAGGCTAACAGTAATTGCTTGTGTATTATAATGTCTAACCGGTTGCTAAATACATTTTGCGCTCGGTTGGTTAGTGTGTATGAGTAATGGTGTACGGTTAAGTGTAAGTGCAGTATTCTGATCATAGTGGAATTGGTATGTAGTGGAAATATTAGTTAGCCTACTGGTCGCCATGATGGACTGCTACCGGTTTACATTATAGTTAGCTTAGCTTGATAACGTGAATCTACATGGTGATCAGGATAACGAAACATTGACGTGATGGAAGTTGTCACAAGTAGTAGTTTGGTGTATAGGCTGTTATGACTTTTGAGTAAATAGTTTGAGCCATGTTTGTTTTCGTAAAGCTTACCAGTGTGATGAAATGAGCTCGCACAAGTGGCCTCTGGATGCTCAGGATGTTCTGTTAAAACACGTGGCTTTAAAATTCATCAGCTTTGTAACACTCTACTAACTGGCTGCACGGAGTATTAGTATGACTGATGGGAATTCTCTATTTCAGTGAGAAGAAGGTTCCATCGGTCCCCGAAAGCCTCGTCAAGAGGCGGAAGCGCTATGCTGTTGTCAAGGCCCTGCGCCTCAAAGCCAAGCTGGCCGAGAAGAAGGTAAGAATATTGGTTAGCCTTGATGAGGCCTGTTTTGCGGGAGAACTTTGGACGTGGTATGACTTTGATTGTTTCTTTTCAGGCCCGCAAGGTAACAAGGAAGCTCATCTTCAAACGGGCAGAAAGTTACCACAAGGAGTACAAGGAGATGTACAGGCGTGAGGTCCGCATGGCAAGGACAGCCCGCAAAGTTGGAAACTTCTATGTCCCAGCCGAACCCAAACTGGCCTTTGTCATCAGGATCAGAGGGTGAGTCTTCTTGGACATAATGTTCCAGTTTTGGAAGAATTCCATCTTAAGCTGTGGTATATGATGTTGCTCTTTTTTCCCCGTCATATCGACCATGGTGACTTATTTTGAAAATAAGCCAAATCATCTGAAGCCACACACTGACATCATGCACACTCAATAGTTCTTGGCATCAGGTGAAACTTTTTTAACCCTTTGCCACTTTTCGCAGCATCAACGGTGTCAGCCCCAAGGTGCGCAAGGTTCTGCAGCTCCTGCGTCTGCGCCAGATCTTCAATGGCGTGTTCGTGAAGCTGAACAAGGCCTCTATCAACATGCTCAGAATTGCAGAGCCCTACATTGCATGGGGGTGAGTTGCCGTCTGTGTTTTAGTTAGTTGTGTTGTGGTGATGTGAATGTTTAATTGTAGGTAGTTTTGACATGCCTAGCTACACTAAGATTGAACTGTAATCTTTGCACTGCAAGTCACTGAAAGCCTCTGTAGCAGGTGAACAGCTGAAAGCACATGAATCCAGTGTATATTCATAGGTTGGCTGAGCACAGCAGTTGCTGTTGTTGACGGGCCTTTGTACCTCCTTGGTGTGCATGAAGGGATCTTAAACTTCAATAGCATTAAGCAAGAATGGACTTAAAATGGGCCATCCTTACCTGGATTCATACATGGTTCAAAGATGGCCTCTAACTGTTGGGTAAATGAGACTGGTAGCTTTCCCTTTAACATGGAAATCATGGGTGCAGTTACATACAGGTTACTGTTCTGCTTTTAAAGTAGTGATATTTCATTTATGTGCCGGTCACGCAGACCCATGTTTTCCAATTATCAAGCAATTTGGCTATGACTGTGTCTGGCATAACCCAACTGTATTTACTTAATGGAGAAAATTGGTTTTGACAAGTAAATTCAGTTCACACCTCTCCCAATAGTCGGGCTGGATTGGTTAGTGCTCCTCCGATGGCTGTTGGTAAAACTTAAATCTTGAAGCTTGACTCAAAAAGGAATTGCACTTAGCTGTATCTGTTGGAAAAATCATAATTGGTTAGTTCCCCTGAATCTTAATAGCCTACATCAAATGCAACTCTTAGTTGACTCTGGAAGACGTCTTATTTAGTGCCATTCCAAATGGCGTGCAAAGACTTAAACATGTAAATCAAGTCACATTGATGGCATTCTTACACAAATGTAGTGGTGCTGACTTGTCGTGACACAGCTGAATTGTCCACGCCTAATTTGACCTTTTGGGTAAAGGGAGTTATGAAAATGGTCTCCCAAAGATTTGGAGAAAGTGACTCACTGCTGTTTGAACTGCTGTGGAAGTTTGTTGTAATTTAATGGGAGACATGAACCATAAATGTCAATTTGCACCAAAGGATTCCTGTTTGGACCTGGAGCATAGTGAGGGCAAGAGGAGTTTTTGTCATGTATTAATTTTCCTGTTTCTTTGTAGATACCCCAATCTGAAATCAGTCCGTGAGTTGATCTACAAACGTGGCTTTGGCAAGATCAACAAGCAGCGCATCCCCCTGACAGACAACGCCCTCGTAGAGAAGACTCTTGGTATGTTCTGTGTAACTGAATCACTGTAGATTTGTTTTTGAACGCATGCTGCTGTGCTGTGGTCTTTTCTATTAAGACAGCAAATCAAAGTTAATGTCCTACACTTTTGCAGGGGACTACGGCGTCATCTGCGTTGAGGATCTGATCCACGAGATCTATACCGTTGGCAAGAACTTCAAGGTTGCAAACAACTTTCTGTGGCCCTTCAAGCTGTCATCCCCTCGTGGCGGCATGAACAAGAAGACCACCCACTTTGTTGAAGGAGGTGACGCAGGCAACAGGGAGGACCAGATCAACAGATTCATCAGGAGAATGAACTAAACACAAGGTGAGGTGAATTTCCTTGTTCCTATGAGTGGTGAGGGAGGGGGTTGGTATTGATCAAATCCATGTTTGATCCAGGGATGTCGGGCATTAGTAATGCAATCTGACATTCAATCTGATTGTGTCCATGTGGAAGTCCTTTGCAGAGGACATCTGCAGCTTTTATGTTGCAGGTTTGAGGTATTGTTTGTATTTTGGAAGGAATAATTGAATTGCCCTTCATATACTGGTACTCAATGTTGTGAGGTATACAATGATGCATGGTTGCCCAGGTGACTTAAGGTGGTCCCCTTGATCTCAAAATAAATAACTTTAGAACATGTAGATGCCCCATGGAGTGTTCTGATAGTGTCTACCTCACTTCATAGTGTTTTCTTGGTTATAGAAAACTATCCAGTCTTGAATTGCACCCCCATACAATACATACCCATTGGATAGTGGTGTGTCCTATTGGAAATTTCTTGCTAGTGTAGTTTTTTTCTTATTATTTATGATTATTATTATTATTATTATTATTATTATTATTGTTTTATTTAAATTTTATGGTGGCAAGTTTTGGTTCCAGTGTTATCCCTAGTGCTCAATAAACCTGGTGCATGACCCTAGTCAAGCTGTAAAGTGTTTTTGCCATCAAGAGCATCCTACTAGCCAATGGTTTTGGGTTCATGAAAAATAATTGCCAAAAATGATTAAAATGTAAATGTTATCAGTGTCTAAATTTTACTTTTCTTGTCTTTCAGGTGCTTGTGGGAGGTTACGTTTGTTGATCTATAATAAAACAATGTTTAAAAAAACCAACCAACCAGTATTTGCCTGATTTATTTATCAAATGTAATGGATCACATTGCATACTCTATGCTGATTCCAAAGGATCGACAGCCCTGTCCATTTTATTTTCTCTAGATGTCAAGTCTCTGACTTGATCTTTTGGAACAATTTAACTTTGCTTTACAAATGTGGAAGTAGCAAATTTCATATTTGTTAATTGTCTGTTGCCTAAGTAATGGTCAATTACCCAACCACAAGATTTAAAATGGGATTCCATTTTGACATACCAATAGCACCATAATAAGAATGCTTTTGTCATGAAGGATGGCAAAGTGGTGGAATGTTGACAGATGTCTTTGCTTAAGGTCACTCAAATGAAAAGGCGGCAAAGTCCTTCTAAGTGTCTCTGCCTTAAGTGGTAATCTTAAGTTAAGTGTTGATCTTTGCAAACAAAATGACTTCCCAAAACACCCAACTTCTCTGGTTATAATGCGGCAACCAAGAAAAATTCTGTTCTATGAAAGAGCAATTTTCTTAAATGCGCTGCTAAAATGACGGAACATTGGCAAAGCATCAGATCTTGCTGTGGCTTATTGTACAGTGACCTCAAAACCAAAGTGAGAATGTGGCAGGCCAAAAAAAAAAACGGGTGACGAGAAACGCATATCCATCCAATCATAAAGCTGGGAGCAAGGATTTTAAGGAATAGGTGCCAATGTACAAGTGCTTCAACCGGGTCTTGCTTTCTCTGGCAGTAGCCCTTCACGCACTTGAAATAATTTTTAAAGAAGTAATTCCTGGTTGAAGCTGACTTTCTTTTGCATTTTGCCTAAATGTCACACAATTTCAGCAACAAAATCTTTGTCTTGCATGGCTTGTATACGACAGCAGCATTGTGGCATGCCCTTAGAGATGCTGGATAGTGTCTTGGGAGGTTGTCCCAAATCTGCAGGGCTGATGGTGTTCAGGCGTAGTCTACCAGCACGGTAGTGGGAAAAAGAAAGGTCCCTTGAAGAGGATTCAACAAAAATTTCAACAGTTCCTACCTGTTGTACCCTTATTATAAATTGTGTGAAACTCATGGGGATTGATAAATGACATGTTAAAGTTAAAAGCACATCTTTGCACGCTCTCCTCCACCTCCTAGTCAAAGATATGGAATTTTCCTATGTATTGTTTTAAAGTGTGTTGCTAACATAAAACCCTGCTACCTGTGCACACCTCCCTGACATGGAAGCAGGCTGATGCCTCCATACCCTTACTACATGAGGCTGGGCATTATTAGGATGTACAGCACCAGTGTAGGATCTGACAATATCCATGGATATGCATCCACACACCATTACCATACTGATGATGGAATGATGTTGCAGGTAGCATAGTGTTCTTGTGTTCTCCACACAGAGAGGTTCTATCTGTCTTTCACAGAACCTGCTCTCTGTGGAAAGTACAGGTACCAGTGGCAGACCAATTTTGGTGTTTTCTAGGACCCTCATGAAGTCTGTTTCCAATGGTCTGGGCAGAGGCATTCACATCAGTGGCCTGTTGGAATTTCTGTAGGGCATGGGTTTTCAACAGGGGTCTGTGACTGCATTGCAGGTGGTCCTTGACATGAGTTGAAATTACAACGTAGTGTGGTTGAAACTGATTTTTGAAAACTTAATTTGAGAAAAAAGGATGGCCTTGAGATCAGGAATCTTTTTTTTTCAACTGCTTGTGTTAAATGTCCATCACTCCAAATGCAGTGCAAGAATGAACTCTGCATATTTGGGTAAATTTGGCGTTCACTGGCTAAAATGTCTCTGTATGTAATTTGTTTCAATCTCTTTGTTTATCACACCCCTGTGGTGCCCACCCAACAGCTGGCTGCCGATGACTTCTTAGTCAGAATGTGGTCCCTGGGACAGAACCAGTTGAAAACCCCTTTGCTGTGGAGCATTGCAGTATTCAACCTGTTCCCCTGCGCAAAAGAACCGATATCAGTCCTGCTGATGGGCTGAGGAGCTCCTATAGCCCTGTTCAGCTCTCAATAGACTACCTGTCTGTCTCCTGAAATTTCCTCTATCTTCTGGCGGTGGTTTTTGGAGCCATTCTGAAGGAGTTGGACTCATGCTTGTCACCTCGTACTGCCAATAATGAATAATACAATGAAAATAACTTAAACATGTTAAAAACACAGTTCAAAATTCTGCCCCCATGGAATAGTTGTTAGTGCTAATTTTCTTTTCAAGGAAACCTACATGGTTGGACCAAAATGCCTTGCACCTTCAGTATTGGCTAGTCTCAAATAGCTTGAGCAATGGAGCTCTTGTTGAAATTCACTGAAGTTGCCCTTTAAAATGAACTCCATTTGCAAAACCATTCCTGTTTAAAGAGTCTTATTGTTGCCCCTCTAGTACACGTTGTTAATTCCATCATCCCCAATACAGTTACATTTTTTTGAAGCTGTATATTGATGGGATAGTTTTAAATGAGTCAATAGGCAAACCTTAACCTCCTTATGATCCAACAATATAATCCTCACCCTCTATTCCTAATGAGTATAAATCAGCTAGCTGTAACATCATCCACTTTGACCTGAACTAGAATTTTTTTTTTTTTTTGTTAAAAGTAAAACCTAAAACAGAAAAGCTGTGTCCAAGTTGGCACCCCCATTGCCTTATGCTGCCATCTTGTGGTCAGTTAGTTCAGATGCAAATATAGAAAGCGGTTAGGAGTCCTCAGTCCTTTCATTCAAATGCAATAAGTCTGAGTGTGTAAGCAAGGTGTACCACCCTAAATAAAGAATAGCGTTACATTCAGGGCACCTTTATTTATTTATTTTATTTTCTTATTAATGCATATTTTTGTCTGTTATCCATCTGGAGGGCTATATGGCAAAGAGGGTAAAAATGTTAAAAGCAATGCATGCAAAACCTCCGGCACTGATTAGTCACATGTTGTATTGTGTTTTCTGGAATGTCATCTTTCTTGAATCTCCTTCAGGATGAATTTAGTGTCTGTTCTTGTCTGTTAAGTATGCAGATGGCCCAGTAGCATACTTAAATCAATGCACTAATTTGCAAGGAATCCTATTCTTTTTATATATATATATAATGCACTATTTATTGGGTTTTGGTAACATGACAGATTACAAAATACAATGTAATGCATCAGAACCCCCCCCCCCATCCCACCCCACACCCATCCCACCCAATCCCTGACCAACACAATGCTTCAGAAAACAAAGTACCTGATGTCAGTAGAAATAAAATACACTGCTTGCAGTGTGCAAGGAATCCTATTCTTATATCAAACCCTAAACACATGGATTGGTAATCTACAGGATGTAAGGTTTTAGGAAACTCTTAAAATGGACTGGTATGTTAAGTCACACCTCAAGGCATTGGCATATTTTATGCTATTTATTCTGATAATTTCGGTATACCGTCCAGAAATTGAGTTAAACAGCTAAAAGCCCTGTGATATAACATGCATTGTTAAGTCCCACCTGTCTCCATAAAATGGACAATTTCTAGTCCTCCACAGTATTTGCACTGTATTGTTACACTGATTTTTTAACATACACCCAAGGGGCTGAAAGAAGTGTTTTCATATTCTGCATGGCCAGATCATTAAAAATGTTGTTGGGTGGGGTGCAGTGTAAGCTCCATTGGCATGGGGCCTAATGCAGACGATCATAAATAGTAGGCCTACATCACTGCTAAATCTATACACATTATGTACAAAGCATTTCATAAAGCTCTCAATACAGAAAAGAATCAAGGACAATCAACTATAGGCCTGTTAGTTCAAAAATAACAGTGGCATTGCCCATATACAAAAAAAGATGGATTGATTGATTGATTGGCTGGTTCTTCCCAGTTAAGCCTTTAAGGGTTAGTCTAAAAAGACCCCTGCACTTCCTCCTAAATGTCTAGGCCTATTGTCTATTTGGCTGGATTGCAAACTCATTCAAATTGTAAAAATTCAAGTAGGGACGTAGGAATGTCATTATTGGTTGGAAAGAAGTGTGTCGAGACATCTATGTGGTCTATTGCATATGGTAATTTATTGGGAAAATGCAACTAAAACATACAAAGTCATGACAAATGTATCTACTGACACATACTAGTACAAATCTAGTAAATTCACCGGCAAAAACAGACACGAAATAGGATAAATGATCACTTTGATAACTGGGTTTATGGTAGACTAGTTTGTAAAGAGAAAGGCAACCTTGAGCCTTATTTTTTCTGAGAACCAATAATTGAACAGTATTATATTACAAGGTTTTTGTGTTTGTGTGTGTAGGCTATATATAGCTGTTAAGGGATTGTTCTGAGCTAAAATGTTACTCCCTGACATTTTAACAATAAATGTGAAGTTATACAGTTAAAAGATAGATCACAGTTAAAATAGCTGTAAAATGAGTCAAGCCGTGATAATCATTTCAAGTTTTACAAAACCTGAGGAATTGCTTGCATATCTTATGTTTCCCTATAAAAAGTAGATACCAGGACTTCTACGAACAAAGCCGATTGACTTCACCTTCTCATAAATGACTATTTATGAAAAGGCACATAATTTCAACCATAAAGCAGAAATTGGTCCTGCCTAACTGCCTTTTTACATTTTTATACAAAAAATAGAGCCACTTTCAATTGTTGGAACCCAGAGAATATATATTGTAGCTGTATTCATACAGTACTTTACACATTTATATCATAGTAGTATTTACAGATGAAAATAAAATACAGCATAACTGGAGAGCACATTCTCAAGTCTGAACCTGTTGAAGGTCTGCTTGATGTGCTGCAGTTAGTGGTGCCATATTGAAAAGCGTAGCTGGTCCTTAAGAAACACTCAGCAAAGCATTGAGCCAGCGACCGACTCCCATGAGTCTCAGATTAAAGTGCCTCCATCTGTAGCCTGTAGAGGGCAGTATGGTCTTATCACTTCCCAGTGTGGCCACAGTCATCGCAGAGAAGTATCAGTCCTGCGCTCGGGTCATCTTATCCCGTGTCGGTGTACATCCACACACACATACACACACAAGATTAACAGGACAATATCCCCATCTCAAATGGAAAAAGGCAACATAAAATGTAGCAAAGGTCTGGAGGAAGGTTGCAGCTGGTTTTAGTCAACAGAAATAAAAAAATTGTGAAAACAAATGTGATAGACTACATTTCATTCAACAGCTGATAAAATCTGTATTTCTGATAGCTCATAATTACAATATCCAGTCTTTGCTTTTGATTCACATAAAATGGTTAATAAATACTGACGGGAAACACTTGTAAGCATGAGATAACCTGTTCCACTACAGAACATTTGTCTGTTTGTTTTTTTTGTTTGTTGTTGTTGCTTGTTACAACACCCATTTGTATTTACCATTATAGAAAGAAAAAAAAATCCTCTCAGAACTAACTTGAAGGAAAAAAATCTTGACTGAATATAGATATGCCTTTCAAAGAATTGCCAACAAGGTGTTTCCAACTAACATCAAATAAATACAAGGCAGTAATGTGAGGGCATGTCATTGAGCAAGGTGCTGGAATTAAACATGCCCACATTGGTTTCCTAATGTTTATCTGATAGAGTGTTGTGATAACATAGAGTGAAAACGCTTTTGGTGTATATGACAAAAACGATTGTTTGCCACTGTGCATTGATTTGTGTGCACTTGGTCATAATCAAAATTATAGTGTATGGGACTTTTTTTCAACTGTTGTTTTGCATGAATGAATATTTGAGAGGCATTTTTTTTTTCAAAACTAACTGAAATGTCTTTCAACTATGTACATCTTGGTAGTTTTTGTCCAATTTGACACACCCTTCTTTCCCGTTTGTGCAGACATGCATGTGGGTCTCTTGTCTGGAACAAACATAGTCTTAGCAGTCCCTAAACACCGTCCATCCATGCAAAGGGAAGAAAAATAGAAATCTTTTTCACTACTGCGTAGTTTAGCACCTCAGTGAATACCTGCATATTCCACGCAGACACTGAGCTTCTGAATTGAAAAATAGCGAAAAAACAAATATCATCATGCCTTACATGCTAGTTTCACAGGGGGGTGTCAAAGGACCTTCCCCAGCAAGGAGATGGTTCTCTGCCTTCTGTCCACCCTGACTGCCATCAGACAAACTCTCCATCCCACCAGCTCCTCCAGCCACACCGGGAGCACAGTTCGGAGAGGTGGGAGCCGAGGCTTTGTCAAGGTGGTTCTTCCCTTTGTAACCATCAGTAGACGGACCCAGGCCTGGTGAGCTCTCAGCACCGTCGCCCCCAAAGCTCCGTGCTGGAGAGTGTGGGGTGTGTCGCGGGGAGCTGCCCCGGAGCATAGGGTCAGGCGAATGGACTTGCTTGTAGGCTAATGGCGGGCTCTCGTCGGTCGCGGACAGTGGGACTTCCTCCTCGGTCACCACCAGGTGCAGGTTGGACGAGCCCTCTTCGGGTGTCTCGGTGAAGTTCACCTTCAGCCCTTTGGCCTTCACCTGGCTGGCCACTGCCCGCATGGGGCTGCGTCTGCCCTCTGTTTCATCTCTCGGGCCGGGAGTAGGTGCGGCAGGGTTGTCTGGGTTGCACGGGACAAACTCGTAGAGCCCCTCCTTGATGATGGCAGGCTGCTGCTGCTGCTGCCTGGCCTTCTCAGCTGCCCGCTTCTCCATGGCTGAGATCTTGGTCAGGTCGAGGGGTGGTGGGGGCATGCGCTGGTGCCTGAGCTGGGCCTCGCTGCTGAAGTCAGTGGTGCAGCTGGTGAAGCTGTCCATGCTGGAGATGCTCTTGAGGTCAGTGATGGGCCTATCCTTCAGGGCAGACTGGCCCTGGACCACCTTCATCTCCATGGCCTCCTCTTTACCCCCTGGCCCAGATGGCACGCCTTCCCGGTGCAGGGGGCTGGTGCCGGTACCGGTACCGGGAGCTGTCATCTGGTTGTACATCTGCTCCAGCTTGCGGGCATTCAGCCGCTGTGGACTCCTGATTGGAGAGCCCACCTGAGCGACCTCCTGGTACCTGGGGTCGGAGCTTTCCTGCCGCTTCTGGTAGCCCCACCGGCTCGGAGAGAGGTGGTTGTCCACTACCTTCTCCTCCTTTTGGTCCACGATGACGTCCATGAGTTCCATGCTGCGCGCAAACGTGTCCTTCAGGTTCATGGACACGATGCTGCCGTTCCTCTTTGCCCTCTCCAGAGCCTCCCTGCGCTTGATGGCCTTCTCTTGCCTCTTCTGCTCCTTGTAGAACTCGGAGAAGTTGTTGACAATGATGGGGATGGGCAGAGCGATCACCAGCACCCCAGCGATGCAGCACAGCCCACCGACTATCTTCCCCAGAAGGGTTTGCGGATAGATGTCTCCGTAGCCCACTGTGGTCATGGTGATTGTAGCCCACCAGAAGGAAGCAGGGATGCTGGTGAATTTGGTGGCATCCTCATCTTTCTCTGCAAAGAACACCAAGCTGGAGAAGATCATGATGCCCATGGCTAAGAACAAGATAAGCAGGCCCAGCTCGTTGTAGCTGCGCCTCAGGGTGAAGCCCAGGGACTGGAGTCCAGTGGAATGGCGGGCCAGTTTGAGGATTCTCAGGATTCGCATGATACGGAATATCTGGACCACCCTCCGGACGTTCTGGAACTGCAGGACGCTCTTGTTAGACTCGGTCAGGAAGATGGTGACGAAGTAGGGCATGATGGCCAGCAGGTCGATGACGTTGAGAGGGCCTTTGAAGAACTTCCATTTGTTGGGTGAGGAGAGGAAACGCAGCAGGTACTCCATGGTGAACCAGGCGATGCACACCGCTTCCACCTGGGCAAGGTACGGGTTGTCATTGGACTGTCCAAACTCGTCAATCACTTGTAACTCTGGCAAGGTGTTCAGGGAGAGTGCAATTGTTGACAGGATGATGAAGAGGATGGATAAAAAGGCCAAGAACTGTGGGAAACAAAGAGAAAAGAAAGACAATACACATGAATATGGTGTTATAATTGACTCCTTGCACAGCAGTTAACTCTATTAAGTTAATTACCAAATACTTTAATTGTATTTTATTTCAATATGTACTGGTAAATGTTACTGATATTTATTGTGTCTGCATTGGTGACCTTCACTGTAAATGTTTTATTGTCAACAAACAAATTGTCAACAGACACGTTACAATATGATCTTTTCTCCATAATACGCTCTGGTACACTAGTATTTAAGACAACTAAGGCCAATAGCAAATGCCTGTTGGTTGGATACATTGAAATCCAGAGAGGACTTCCACACTAATAAGACACCGCAGGACAACCAAGGATTTCCCTGTTGTGTAAATGCTATGGGATGCAAAGTTAAATTATCAGTGTGTATCAAAAGGATGGCAAGTATTACTCGTGTCCTCTATAATAATGTGTCTATATGGCCTGAATTAACAACCCATCTAGGAGCACACTGTGTAGTTGAAATCCCACAAGAGGAAACCAGACGTCTCTCAAGGTTCATGTGTCTTCCTTAATACGATTCAGCAGCGTAAATCCTGATTAAAGCAGATGTCAAGTACAGGTTCCAAGCCAAAACTACACACTGTTGGTCCAACTGTTCACAACAATTCATAAATGAAACCTGACGGCAACAGAGAAGCTGTGTTCTATGGCGTGTGTCAGGAGGAACATGTTAATAAACTGCACTCTCAAAGAAAACCATTCCTCTGTGACCCCGATGTTCTTGACCGGCCCAGGACCGTTGGTCTCCTCCCTTCCGCAGAAAAATGACCTGGGCCACGGAGCTGCTGTATTGATTGTGTACACATCTCATCACAGATACCACCAGCGATAAGCAGTGCCAAGCACATATCGATTAACTACTTTGTTAGTTTATGGAGTGGATGTACATAGAGGTTATCCACTCCCCTGCTTTCTCTGTTATCATAAGATCCTGCAGGGATTGAGTTTCCTCCTCTGATATTCAGTTTCACACCATCAAATTGATTGCTGTGATTAAACCACTGCAAAGTCATCACTATCATGAATCTACACAAAGACAGGAGATAGGCCTGTTCATGGATACATGACATATTGCCTATTAATGTACACATGACATATTTTATCAGTGTATCTTTAATTCTGAAAGTGTTTTGGGTCTTTTGCAGTTTGTATGTGCAGCAGATCTGCAAATGTGAAGTCCATCTATATATTTGACCAGGCAGCAGATCTGTTTCCATATTGTGTGTGCTGGCGAGGCTCAAGTTCCAACCCTCTACTAACACCTGTGGCAGCTTTCTGTCAGACTCACTCTTGTGTATTCCTGGGACGTGAGCAAGCAGCACACACTACACCACACACACAAACACAACCACACACACACATTCCCTTCTCTTTCCTCTGTATCCAATAATCAACCCATTTCCTCCCTCCCTCCATCTCTCCCTCCCTCCCCCTCATTCTATCTCTGTTTCCATCTCGCTGTACACCTATAATATTACAGACAACATCCCCACACAGGAAGCTACAACTGAGCTGGTGGTTTATCTCGGCATGATATAGAGCTCTATTACAACTGCACAGATGGCATGTTTTGGCGTTCACAACAGCAGCAGTGTCATTAATTTCCCACTCAAACAACAGGCATTGGGGCTCGGGTTTAAACCAGCCATCAATTTTCATTTTCTTGCTGATATACACTCTGATGAAGTGGTTCCACGGTGCTGCACAAATGTGATTTTTCCAGCTAGAGTTATTGCTTATTAGATATAATACCATATGGGAGGTGGTGAGGAGCAGGGTCATAAAATGGTGGAAATGACAGAGGGTAATGTTCCCTTTCATTATGAAAAAGGTGAATGGGCTGGAATATGCCACACGCTGATAATCGGCAGGCATGAAAGAAACGCTAAATAAAAACTTTCTCCAGTAATGGAGGCAGCAATAGGCCAAGGCAAAATGTATGACTTTAGTTAAGTCTCAGCAACTCTGTGCCTCTGAATGGAAATGACTGAGAAGAAATGTGCATAGTTTAATGAGGGGTTCCATTTGGGAGGCCAATGTGAAAATATAAACAATTATAAAAACATTGTTTGCATGCCATCTGTATGCCAATGTGCATGAAAACACCTTTAGTTGCTTTGTAAGCAGGATAGAATGTGAAATACACTAACAAGGAATTTGTACTTGGGAGGGCTAACTTTCTTTACTACATGAAAACATTGTTAAATGAAAAATGTTCATTTGAACCAAAGATCATTTGGTTGGCTCAGAGTTTGGCATTGCAGCCTTTTATCTTAAATATCTTCCAACTAATAAAATTCATAAGCTTCTTGTATTATATTTTCATTTTCAATTAAAAGACCAAGGTTAAAAATTGTGATCAGATTGAAATACATGAACCAGATATCTGCGACCTTGCTCTGAAAAGAAATAATTTTCACAAGCATGAAGTGCTGATATCCTAGAGAAAGAAATAATACACCGCTCATCAATGATTATGCCGAATCAGCATTACAATATCAATATCAAGTTTGCCTGCTCTAAAGAATTGTGAATGGCTATTTAATATTGAAGCACATAGAGAGGAAAATGGTATCAAATTATTTGTTGATTCTTCCTCCCAAAGAAGCGAAACGAAGGGGACAATGAGTAACCACTTCTAACCTTTCAATATCCTTGCTATAGTTAGAACTTAAATCCTATTACAATTATCCCGAAGTGTCCTCACACAGTGCACACTCACTAACTAAGACTCCTACGTATCTAGTTCAGAGGAATATTCATCAGTTAACCATATAAGATTGAACAGAAAGAGATTTAACTTCATGTAATTGTTTTTTTTCTTTTTCTTTTTCTTTCTGAGCCCTTCGCTATACTGTTGAGTCTGTGAGGGTTTTAAGTTGGGGAGAGATGGACAGAGGGCAAGCGGTAACACGGGTTGACGTGGCCACGTGATTGGCTCATGGGAAGAGGCATCTGCCAGCTCTTCAGAGAAAGCCTACCGAAATGCCAATCTCCAGGGCGGCACACAGCCCGTGGAAGGACAAGAGAAGACTTTCAGTAACCTTGCATTACATGAGTGGACACTCAAACACTTCCGTCTTTAATCTCCATTTTAAACAGCCGTAGCCGAAATAAGGTGACTGCAGCAAATGAACCTTTATTGACAGTGGATGAAAAAAAAATAAAAAATAACGTTTCAAATGAGTTTTTGAAATTCAAATGAGAATTTTTTTTTTCTAAAAAGCAGATTGCTATTGCCGGTCAGTTCAGCATGAGGCAATCAAACCCGCAGGTCACTTTCAAGCACTCTGAAGATTCACTACCTACAGCTTCTGTTTATCAAGTGAGAAGTCTCTTCACTAGCTCTGCTTGCAAATGAGCTCTCACTGTCTCACTTTTTTGTCAGCACACTCTTAGGCGGAGGCCGAGGCATTGAACAGGGGCCTGGTGCCACTGTGTGTGACGCAAAAGCGAGGATAAGACCTGGGCTCTGAATAGTCTTAACGACAGCCACGGCATGACGCAGAGATTGTCCCAACCACGTTCCGTCTGGCCCGGGCCTAGAGGTGACAGCGTTCAGTGGGTGGGCGTAGACCGTAGGCCACAGCCCTAGGGGCTGTCTACTTCCGGTGAGCTCAGACGAAGGTCACCTGCAGGTGACCTGCATGTGCGCTGACCGTGCCCTTCCTGATTGGTTAGACTACTGAGACATACAGAACACAGGGGGAGAATTCTCAGACTTATAAAGCTTCCTGACTTTAATGTTATTTGTGTAGGTCATTTACCTCCAAAATTACAACAAAAAAAGATCAAAAACACCCTTCAGCCATGCAGTGTGGTCAAGCAAGCGAACATACAGTATATCAAACAGGCCTACACTGCAACACTCTGATTTAACATTTTCACTTCAACACATTTCCATCCTTTCCTTTCCTTTTTTTTTCTAAGAAGAAAGGAAAGTTGGACGGAGGTGACGGAATGAACATGGATTAGCTTTGCTGTCCTTAGCGCGGGATCTGTACAAACGTGATTACATGAGCGGTGATCTTCACACTGAGGACTGATTGGCCACTTCCTGGAGCTGGGCCAGTGCATGTGGACTGGGCCTGGCCAGGGGGCGGGACTGGAGGGAGGGAGGGAGGGAGAGAGGGGGTGGGCGGTGGTTCAGGAGATCATCCAAGCCTAACCATGACTTAACCCCTACGCACACCTTCCAAGGGCTGTCTCTCTAGGTGACGACTCAGCATCACAGACAGCACATGCATCTACATCAGATCATGTACCCAATCCCATCCAGGTTTTTTTTTTTTGTTGTTTCCTGCTAGAGGTTAACTGAACGCAAGCAATATTAAATAGCCTACATAGTCATGCATGGTATGTATATTAAAGGAAGAATCCAGAGTAAATCAATCCATTGCCCTGTTGTTCAAACTCACCAAGTGCTGTAGGTTGTAAAAAGAATAATAAAAAATTGTATGCAACATATTCTTTTCACAGCAGTGAACTGGCAACTAACACTAAGTGAATGGGGCATAACAACTTTCTTTCAGCTTCCTTTCATTATGCCCCATTCAGTCAGCATTAGTGATCAGTTTGTTATTCAGTCTATGTATCATCACATTTTCTCATTCTTTTCCTTAAAGACAGGTGCCTGGAACAACAGGGCTGTTGACTGATTCACACCGGATTTCTTTAATACTCTTTAAAACTCCTTTAATAGTCTCTTGCAAGACACTCTGATAACAGTCAATTTGTGTGAATGCCAAGGGCCTTTTGTCAGAGTCTCTACGGACACCTAAGGGCGGCCTGACTGTAGAACTATAGACTGGGTCTGGGAGGACGCAGCATTCTTTCTTCGCCTTCTTTTGCTATGTGTGATTGTGTGAGTGTGTGTGTGTGTGTGTGTGTGTGTGTGTGTGTGTGTGTGTGTGTGTGTTTGTCCCTCTGTGTGACCTAAAGTCCACTACAGTCCTTGAAACATCTGGCAAAGGGGAGGTCTGCAGATTAATTGAAAATTCCCACTGATCCCACCCCACCCCACCCCATCCCACCCTCCCTCCCTTCCTCTCCTCCTCCTCCTCCTCCTCCTCCACTTGGGCCCATAACCTGCCCCTTCCTCTGGTGCACAACCTAGCCATGGTGACTCAGAAAAAAAAAAGAAAAAAAAAAACAACTGGGAGAAGAATAGCTTATGGAAGGCAATCTGGCTGAACAGAGGGATTTGATGTCTATAATCTGTGCTTGGGGCTTTGATTTAAAAAAGAGAGGAGAGCCACAAACATGTGAGGTCCCGTGTATAAGAAGGGCAAGTATGTCTTTGAGAAAACCTGTCTTTAAAATACACACACACACACACACACACACACACACACACACAGCAAACAGAATTAGAAGGTTACACAATGTACAGAGCAACAACCTTCAACATCAAATGATTCACCACACCCAATGCACCCAGTGGTCCCAGCTCACTTCCAGGACCAAGGACAGCACCCTTTCTGCTGTGTTCTTAATCATTACGCCACTTGGATGCATTTGAAAATGTGAAAGTTGCACATGCATGTGTCTGCCACATAACAACACACATCATCTATTGCATTGTCATCTGTTTTCTAGCAAAAAGAAAAAAAAGAAGAAGAAGAAAAAAAAGAAGGTGAAAAGCGGCACATTTTGAGGGCTCCCTCTCTCCCTCCATAGGGAGAGCCTGTGTTCTGGTGTGCAGTGGGAGCAGGACAGGCACTGGGGCAGAGTGAAGGTTGAATTATTTCTGGAAAACACTCTTATCATCTCTGCTCTGGGAGGAAGAAGCAGCCCAACCAGGAAACCCAAGAATGTCTTGATCAATATCGGCCTGGTATTTATGGAACAGTGACACGGGATCCATTTGATTTTTTTTGTGTGTGTGTGTGTGTGTGTGTGTGTGTGTGTGTGTGTGTGTGTGTGTGTGTGTGTGTTTTTATAGGGGCGATTTATTTAGACCTAAGCCACCACATTTGTCAAGAAGCTTGTGCTGAGTAAGGAGCACTTTGGGGCAGTGATGTTTCAATGTCCGTCACCCATACACACACACACACACACACACACACACACACACACACACACACACACACACACACACACACACACACACACACACACACACATTTTGTCAGGGTTGCTATGTTGGATAAAATTCAAGATGGAAAGATAGAGAGAGATAGCTAGAGAGACAGAGAAAAAGACAAAGAGCAAAAAAAAGCAAGAGAGAAAATGAAGACAAGAGACCAAATGGAAGTGCACTACTGCCACCCGCGTGGCTGCTGGGGGTGTGAGGCCTGTGGTGGCGTCCCGCTCGGCGTGTGTCAGTGCGGGGGCGGAGGCAGGAAGAGAAAGGCCTGCTGATAACAGTCATTACTCAACAGAGCCGCTGACAACCGCTGCCGACTACCAGGCCTGCCTCCGAGTTTGCTGGGTAAGTGCAAAGTGTGATACGCGCGCTGCACTCATAGCCTTACCCTCATAGACCACCCCACACATACACCCCCCCCCCCTTTTCCTCCCATCCTCCATGCCCCCCTCATGCACAAGTGCCGGGTGTGGGCAACCCCTACTTAAACACAGAGTGTGAGTCAATCAGAGTGAGCTACTGAGCTACTGTCTATTTTCTCCACCCCGAGCCTGAGCAGCTGGAGTCTATAGAGAAACAACACACACCCTCAGGCACACGCTAGCTGGAGTCTGTAGAGAAACAACACACACCCTCAGCTACACGCTAGCTGAGTCTATAGAGAAATAACACACACCCTCAGCCACACGCTAGCTGGAGTCTATAGAGAAATAACAC
This sequence comes from Sardinella longiceps, assembly GCA_027497455.2. Classification (NCBI taxonomy): domain Eukaryota; kingdom Metazoa; phylum Chordata; class Actinopteri; order Clupeiformes; family Clupeidae; genus Sardinella; species Sardinella longiceps. The sequence goes on from JAODXP020000034.1 coordinate 10,229,510, forward strand.
ACACCCTCAGCCACACGCTAGCTGGAGTCTATAGAGAAACAACACACACCCTCAGCTACACGCTAGCTGGAGTCTATAGAGAAATAACACACACCCTCAGCCACACGCTAGCTGAGTAAATTAGCAAGTAAATACAAATAAAAAGCTCAGAGTAAAGACTCCAGGGCATAATGAGCAGATAGGAAGGATAATGAGTTAATATGGGACAACTTCTTTGTATAGTGCACTGCAGACACCTGAAGGAAGGCTGTTGGTCTGAGCTGGAAAAGCAGGGAGTGAGGTTAGCTTGGGTAGCATGCTGGACATGAGTCAACTACATGCCATTGGTTGTCGGTTCACATTAATAGCACACGGCCTCCCTTCTCTCCAGTGTAAATCTCATTAGCATACTGCAGCTATTAGATGTTTTTGGCTGAGTACTGAGACTAAATCACAAGGATGTGCATCAGGGACACATCAGCTGCAGATGAATGAGTCTGAGGGAGGGGTGTGTGTGTGTGTGTGTGTGGGGGGGTTACTTCACTCCCTTGCTCCTGTCCACTTCCTGGGAGCTAGCAAATCCCTGACACAACCACCACCACCATAAGGCCAGAGACTTAACAGAGAGACACCACGACAAGCTCTGAGGAACACTCACAGAAGCTAGAAAGAAATTACATATTGTAAGGATCATTGGATCATTAGTTCTATAGACTATTAAATGATCATTTATCATGATTATAAGCCTACTAGTTGTATGAATGTTATGATGACAGTGCCCAAGTTGGGTGACTTTATTTATTTTTTTTTTTATTATGAAGAGTAGACTCAAATTTGGAAATTTAATTTATTACTTTATTCATTACTTAGTCAAATATGCTGCTAATCCTAAATTTCAGATGTACACAGGGCATACACAAAGCCTCAGCACAGCTGTCTTGACAGATTCATCATTTCATATTATGTTAGTGCTATTATATCCTCTTAAATGTTTTTTAAACATGAATTAAACTTAGGATTTTTTTTTCAATGGAAGACAGAAGATTTCAACAGAAGTCCCTTCTTTTCATCTGATCAGAACTAAGCAGCATAAGAGGCTTAAGTATTTTATTTCCCTGTCATTGGGGAATGACTGCTTTCTGTGACGCTGAAAAACCCAAGTCCAAACACCTGTATGCAAATACATGTATCAGTGTCTTTGTGTGTCCTTCATGAAAACACATCCCTGCACAGATTTACAAATTGAAAAATGTAGTCTTTGCAAAGGCTATTCTGTTTATAGACATCAATGT
>JAODXP020000034.1:10235780-10271002 GCA_027497455.2 Sardinella longiceps
ACTCACACATATGATTGACTGCCAACAGCACAACATGGCAGAGAGTCAAGTCCCCTCTCACACGCCTATGGACGTATGCTTCAAGAGCTCTATCTGATGGATCCCATTTCAGCTGTTTACACCGCCGTGTCACTGTTGGACAAACTCCTAACTCCTGCTTCTAATTTTTCCTCCAACTGACAAGCAAAGGCCAAATAGCAGGAATGGTTGGTGACACTGCCTAAACACAGCCTTTTCTGCTCTATAAAAGCAATGATTGATTTTATTTTCACATGCCTCAAATCCCTCCTCATCTATCCAAAGAAGCCTACTAATGAAAAAAGTATCTGGCTGTTCTACTGGGCGACATTACCTGCTTCAAAACAATGGTAACATCATTCACAGATTATTTTGGTTTCTTGTCAGGACACACAAGTACTTTCAAAACTTTGTTTTCACTATGAAAACTGTCCACAGGAAACAGAAGAGAGACAAAACTGCTAAGTGCACATGAACGCTTCCTGTAATGGCCCATTTGACTGCTTTCCTTGACCGTATTCTAGGAAGTAGGCGATGAGTGCCGCTGGGATTGCTCACTGACTGTGCAGTGAGCAGGGAGAAGGCAGCTGAGCTGCTGTAAAAAGCCTTTTCCAGCCCCCCGGATTGCCTCCATCAGCTCAGTAGGCTAATGTGTTGATCAACACAGCAGTCTGATTAATCACACACACTCGCACGCACACACAGACACACACACACACACACACACACACACACACACACACACACACACACACACACACACACACACACACACACATTCTCCAAAGACATTCTCTGTCCTGGGGGTGATCACTACTGGAATGCATGAAGGGATATGTTGTCAACTTCCAGGCTATTTGTATATGCTGTGACTGTCAAACTTTTCATGCGGTATGCCCCTCTTTGTTACTGTAGCAGTCCTGGAGGTCAGTTGAAGGAAAGCATATTTGTTATGCTGCAGGGATAAGGTACTTGGCCTGTATATTTCCACATATAGCATAGAAATAAATCACCACAGTCCTGACAAGATGTAAATGAGAGCTATGCTATTGTATCCAAACACTCACTGAAATAAACAGATACAGTGCCAAGACCCCCAGAGTGTCTCTCGCTTAGACTGATTGCAGTCTCTAAAGGGCTTTTATGCCAAAGTGCCAATACCTTCCTCATAGTTTGGCAGCAAAACTGTACTTACAGCAAGAGGTCTTTATCTAATATGTCAGGTTTATCAACCCCCACCTATACAAATAGAGACAGTTGATTGGCCTGACCCTTTCAAACGCCTTTTGAATGCAAAAGTGTTTTAGACTTTTTTTTTTTAAACTAGTTTCTCCTCTTCACTGCAACATCCTTTTATGGATTTCAGGGGAAAAGAACGACATACAGTAAACACTTGTGAAAGTCTTGGCCTGCCTCTCTGTTTCTGTGGTAACTTGTCTGTGGCAGGTGAGGAAGGCTGAAGAAACATTCTAGAACCCCCGACAAAAGATAAACAACAGAGGAGACATCTGGGATACTTAACAGCACCAACAATACTGTTGTGCACTCATCTCATCTCATCAATCTTATGTTCTAATATGCTCTGGCTGGACGTGCTTGTGTCACTGAGATCTACAGTGTTTTAGAAAGCTGAAGAAGGATTGGAGGCTCACCTTAGCAGCCATAGAAGAGCTGGGTTTCTCCAGCAAGTCCCATAGCTTCTGTCTCTTGTCCGGGCAGCAGCCGTTGTCCACCTCCTCTCCTTCTTTTTGCCTCAGGCTCTCTGCCTCTCTCCGCAGCTCCTCGTTCATCTGCTCCTTCTTCTGGTGGTAGCGCGCCTGGCAGCACGACTCCAGGTAGATCTCGTCGATGCCCCAGTAGTCAAGCTCCTGGCCGAAGGAGAGCGCACACATTTCCTCCATCATGTGCAGCTTTCCTGTCCTGTAAAAGTTCAAGATGGAGGAGAAGGCACCGGGGTGCCTGTCGAAGAAGTACTCGTTGTCGTTGAGGCAGTAGTCATCACAGATCTCCAGTAAGGTCTCGTGGGTGTTGCAGTCTCTGAGTCTGCCCAGCCGGGTGCGTGGGAGCCTGTCCAAGGTCCGCCACAGGACCTCGTGCGTTAGGCCCCCTACGTTGATGCGGACTCTTCTGGATCGGGCTTTGATCCGGATGATGTCTATGGGCTCTGGTGGCAGCGACCCAGCAGGCCGTGCTGGGTTTTTAGGGACTCCAAACCCACTTCGTTCACCCATGGCTACTGCTGTACCAACACTGCACTAGCCAAGATGCTGTGAAATCACTGGACCCCAACCCCAAATAATTTGTAGGCCCAGTGAATGGCTAACTATGTTGGATCCAGGTTAAACCAATCCCTCCATGTCTGCAACTGAGAAGGGAAAATAAGAGAAATCTTATGTTATATCTTATGTTAATGTTATAATCCATTATATATCAACACTGATATATGAGGGACCTATTACTACTTGCTAGTGTGATGTCATCATATTGCAGTGTAGGGCAACTAAATTCACTGGGAAGTCTTGTGCCATGCAGTGATATTGCCTTGATCCCTATCTTCCTTGGTTAGCAAAGTTTGAAACATTGCCTTTTCTGTTTTCAAGGACAGTAAACTGAAATGACTGCAGGCCTTCCATGCGGGCAAATCATTCAAAATGTGTTCAAGACCAAACACAGGAGCTTGAAATATATATTCAAAATAAATGATGAGAACAGATTGGCAAATACAAACCAGGCAACTCAGCTTTAAAGACAAGTGACCATAATGCGATTGAGTATTTAGGAATGTCTTGGCCATAAATCCCGGTAGGCCTGGATGTTAGCTGGCGCCTTCCCTGCTCATAAAAGACTTCGACACACTGTGAGCCTATTTTAAAACTCTCAACAAGAGAGGGAAACTATATAGGCCAACATTTCATAACGGAACACCCCAGCAATGCAATGCATTGGCAACTATTTCAGTCCCTTACGCGTTTAGAGGTAGTTTCCCTTGGCGTTAATCCCCTGCCACATCCAATATATCAGTGGCTCGGCTGTTTATCCCTACAAGGTTACGCTACCGTAGCTCATTAGTCTGTATGACAAGTAGCAAATGGAAATGTTATGCAATATAGGCATACTTTACTAATTTCATTTGTTTGGACTTTTGTTCATCATAAATTCTACATAATAGTATGGTTGCTCGTCATCACTGAAATTAAGCGTTGGGTACACTAACCAACCCAAGATAAACCCCAGTGGTGCACAAAAACACCTTCAAAATACTTGCTCCATTCGCGAGGGTAGAAACAAAACATTTGGCATTTACATCATGTAAGCTAGGCTACTTTATCAAAGACAAAGTTTGAAGACAGTTTCAATGACATTCTTTACATGGTTGTTCGCAACTTCTTATGTCCTATCAACGCATCAGACACCGTACAGTGCTGCCAAACGCCTGACTCTGAATAGAAAACACAAGTGAAACAAACCAAAAAATACTTTTACCACAAGACTTGTATTACTTTTTACCACCAGACTTTTATGTCTGCTACACTGAATTATTCAAAGCAATAGTCTACAAGAGCCACTGAAGTGCAATTAGGAGTTGCGCACAAACTGTTAGTGACCAAGTATGCAATCGTATTAAATGCGAATAACATGAATAATATCTTACCTTTTGCGTTGATATAATACTTATTCGTGTAGCTATGTTATCTGTCCCGAAGACAAATAAAGCCCTGTAATTAGGCTACCCCTCCATGAGATTAGGCACGCAAGGTGTCCGATGTAGCTGTGCGAATGAAATACCTCCTCATGTTGTCAACTCGCAGTTCCGCAGTACTTCTCTGGGACGAAATAAATAGGCTACATTATAGTCTCCTGAAATACATAGTTAGACTAGTTTAAGACGACCGTGTGTATGATTACGATCATATTATCTGCGCCGGCGGTTAAACTGTAGAACAACTCGAGTAGCCTCGACTGTGCAGATATGCCAGCCCTGCTCCCAGCATCACAGCCCGAAGCTGAAGCCTAATTGGATTGAGTTGTGCATCACTAAGGATAGCACTGCCATCAGATCAACCAAACCGAGTGCGCTTGTGCGTCTGACACAGCAATCAGCGTTTTGTTCACAAATCCACACAGTCTAGAAATCGACTCAGTGGTGTGAAAGTAGTTACTATAGAAGTCTTCCAACAGGAACTTGTCCACTAGAGAAGATTTTGGTGCTTTGTACCCATGTGGTATGACCTACGAAATTCTTGAAAGGCACCTCTCTCGACCTTTGAGCCGTTACCTAGAGGGTGGATATCAGATTATTCCCTTATCCCCCTTCCTCACCGTTTCATAGTGTTTCTGCATATGGGTGAAATCCAGACTTTTAGGACTAGACTTTCAATTGATTTGAAATTCATCAAATGTATAGGCTTAGCATTACAGCTCATGAGTGGATAGAATGCATGAAAATAGCAGTTATGGTGCCATGTTGTCACCAAACATTAGCCTACCTAGACTGGTAGGTCTAGATTATCAAGCCTATGTTCTTTACAACATTCATTATTTTAAGTTAGCCTACTACTGATACAGACTGTATTATTAATAGTTATACATAATATACACATTGTTATCAAATAAATTTTCTGTAGAATAGCCTACATGTTCTTTTGTGTTGTGAGTTCAGCCAACTTGAGGGCCAATTTAGCTGTACAAAAAGACAAAAAAAAAAAAAAAAAAAAAAAAATTACTCATCTCTTGATGAAGAGGGTGGTTTTCTTCCAAGAGGACAAACACTTTACAGTGATGTTTCCACTAGGGGCTTCCCTCTTGAGATGATGCAAGGCTTATCTGAGGCTTATCTACCATATCATCAGGAATATGAAAACAACACCTGGACTACTCACACATGGCAAGTGGGAATTCATTTCGCTGACACTATGATGACTATTCAACACATCAGTAGTAACAGAGAGGATTCAAGCGGAGTATTCCATGATCTTTGGTAGTAAGGATAAACTGTCATTGCTGGCTGGATTTTCCAAATGCCTCATACCAGGCTAACTAGCTGTGAGGCAGTGTCAGCTTTACAAAATTGATATGGATTGTCAATTTTGGTCAACAATAATTGACAATCCATCTAATAATAATATAGTTAATTAAAGCCACGAAGCCTTTGTCTAAAACTGAAATATTTTGGATTTCTTACATGGGTTTGAGTCCCTAGCACTGAGGTTATTGACCTGACATTATGGTCAATGGTCTGATATTTAATTGGTTTAAGAAAATAAAGGTTGAAGTGTATTGACATACTCCCCCCATGAAGACCATGGTTCAGCTAAGGACAGTCCACTTCATCAAAGCAATCTTATTACAACCATTGGCCTGTTCATATCACCTTTTCATTCTCCTCCTATTGTTTTCTGGTCAGAAAAACCACTGGCTTACTACAGTTGTGGCCAAAAGGTTATTTCAACCTTCCTTGCAGAACAAAATATTCCCATGAATGAATACTCAGGTGGGGCAAGAGGTGGTTTGCAGTGTAATAAATCATACCTATACTCTGTGTTTGTATTTCCCCCTTATGGGCCAAAGCAATTATAGGTTTAATTCAAAGAACACTGGCAGGGTGCAAGATAACACAATACAGTCCCAGTCATTTGGGTGTCCATATTGAGAAAGCTGTTGAAAGAAACCTTTCAGCCTTGTACGTGTCATATGGAGAGAAATGATTGTTGCTAATATTTGCATATAGCGGTAAACATAACCTGTCCCAAATGTGAGGGGAGACAAATGAAATATACACCACACACAATCTGATGCTATTAAGTATACAAAACTTCATGGCAGGCAGCTGTGACACATTCACCAGGCAGATGATAATTATTAATGTCATAACGTTATGCTTGTAAAAGGGAGCTATTTGTATGCTCAACCCTCCTATATGGTCCCCTGATTGCTTCTCTGTTGAACAAATGCTGGCCAAATATTGACATTAATTAAAGGGAGCCTACTTTTCCCAAACAACTAAGCAATCTATATGGCGAAATCCATAGAATCCACTTCCCTGACAGGTGGTATACAACAAAAAATGTAAATGTTTGCTGTGCCAGATGGCCTTTTTCTGAACTCTATGGTTGGTTGTACTGAGCAAATGTAGTAACAACTAGTTTTGGAATGATGTTACTAATAGGGTAGAATTGGGGTTTTCTGTCACTGTATTCTCACTGAGACACAATATCAACAATGGACAATGAAATTATTAACAACAACAGAAAATATCAACAAATTTGGCCAATTAAAAGATTATTCAAATTCTCTGAGTTCTAACAACAACAACAACAACAACAACAACAACAACAACAAGAAATCCAGTGTATTTCTGAGAACTGCACGCATGTAAAATGAAGACACACAAAAGCCAGTTAGATTGATTTCACTGAGTGAGCACACATGCATTCACTAGTGGTCTGGCCTCAATATCCCAGGCTAAATGAATAGCCTCTGGTTAGTCTTGAACCATAAAATGGCAATAGTGTATGATTGATATTCACACTTTGGGGAGGTAATGCCTTACTTATTGCATTATCTGAAACTGAAGGCACGGACGGAAATATATGCAATAAAATTAGACCCAATGATGCAATTTTACAAATGCACTCCATCCATAAAAGCCTTGTGATGTGCATTTTCATTTCCTAATTTTTTAACAAAAGTGGGTCCCAGGGCTTTGCGAGGCCAATTAGAAACTCTCCTGTTCTCTAAACATTGTCTTGCTCCATCACAAGACATGTGGAAATCTGATATCCCAAGCAAACATCAGGATGGGTGCTATAAAAACAACTTCACAGGCACCAGAGAACCAGCAGATGACACAAGCACCACAAAGGTAAGACTAAGGTAAGAAATCTTTTTTTTTGCCAAGTTAAAGTTGTTTCAGTAATTTCTTTCAGCAACCAGTCCTCTATAACATATCGATTTGCTTTCGGAATTTAAATGACATGAAAAATTGGCCTAAGCAGCAAACTTTCTGGTTATAAAGTAATAAATAAGTTGTAAGTAATGAATATATATGAATATGAGTATTTTTTTTAAAGAAATGGCATGTATGCATGAAAAAGTGTTTCAATTAAATATCTGACTGTTTTAATACGGTGCTTTGGATTGTTGGTGTCTGCGAAGATGTTCAAGGCGAATTATAAGCATACCACCAAGGTCTATGAGGACATCCCAGATGAAGAGGACAAAGCCCGGTTGAGGGCAAACGTGTTTGAAGTAAGTCCTTTCACGAGTTCAAGCTCCCCCGTTTTCAGAGAGTCTGAGAAGGTCACAAGCAGTTCTACTGGACCTCCCTTCCAAATGCTGACCCGGTTCCCTTTGGGCTTCTGTTGCAGTGGACGCAGCAGGGCAACGTGGTGGCACTGGAGAAACATATGGCACATCTGAGCATGAGAGACCACACTGGAGCTTGCCCCCTGCACCATGCTTCTGCCAGAGGACACGTCCAGATCATACACCTCATTGCAAGGGGAGCTGGAGGGAAAGGTATGGTAGAGGCTGTTTCCTTTTGGCGAAATACATAACTCCAGTCCTTCCTTATAAGTATAATTAAACCATTTGCAGAAGGTGAGTCATTTCAACTGCATTGCTTGTAGCAGGAGTACAGTGGGAGTTTGTCTATCCTGTTTTGCGGGTAGCCCACACCCGCAGTTTAATCACTGGAGACAAACAATGAAGACGTTGCAGTGTGTCTGTGTATACCTCCCTACCCTTTGACAATGATATGATTCACACTAATCAATGATGAATTAACTGCATTCATAATGTTCATAATTCATAATCCTCTCTACACAATAGTGCTGTGTCCTCTGACCATGCTAAGTGCCTGCAGATCTGAATGCCAGGGACCAGGATGGCAATACCCCAGTGCACTGGGCTGTGCAGAAGGAGCAGAGGGAGAGCTGCCGTGCTCTTCTGGGCCTCGGGGCTGATCCCAACATCCTCAACACCAGCGCTCTGTCTCCACTCCACTTGGCTGTCAGCTTGGGCCACAATACCCTGGTGGAGGTAAGCTTGTGCAATACAACAACTTTACTATAGAGACCTACTGTACAAAATGTATTTTGATATAAATGACATACTTTATTTCAAAATCGAATCGAATTGTGACACATGTAATATGTGAGTTGTTGGACATCTCTGTTGACTTGAATCGACACTGATTTTTAGAGCCAAGACAAATTCTATGTGAAACTATTCATACAAATAACAATTTCAATGTCATTTTTTCAAAATTGATCAAGCTGAAATTATGAAATACTATTTGTATTAGAAACAATCATTATTATATAAATGCTTTACATGTACCACACATTCTGGCATGTCCTCTTCTAAATATAGTTCTGTGATCGGGCTGTATGGAGCAACACAGGCAAAGAATGCCCCAGGGGATGTGTGGTGCTGATCACTAATCAGTCAACTAAGGAGGACATTGTATAAATTGCCACACAGATCGACCTCATCGCTTGACTTACCAAACCTTGGGATGTCTTAGGAAAATAGAAATGCATTTCACAGTTTGTGTATGTGCAGTCTGAGAATGACATGGGAAATAGCACACGAAGCTTGTTCACTGAGCTGAAAGATCCTGTATCTCCAACAGGAACTCCTCTCCCACTCTCAGACTAATGCCGACTTGGAGGGGGATCTGGGAAATACTCCTGTAATGATCGCTTGTGCAACAGACAACCACAAAGCACTTCATATACTGGTAAGTGAAGTTGAATTAATGGATAGATTTAAATACAGTAGAATTTAATACAAAAATTTGGCATTGCTAGAGAAAGAAGGCACCTTCAAGAAATCCTTTCAAAATTGTGTTTGTCTTTGTCTATTCTAGTTCAAACATGGTGCACAGTTCTGTAGCCAAAACAAGTTGGGACACTTTCCCATTCACGCTGCAGCTTTCGCTGGGGCAAAACAATCCATGCAGGTTATTCTTCAAAGGGGTTTGTAAAAATGATTTTTTTTGGACATACAGCACTCTTCACATTTATCAGCATGCTTAGAAAAGATAAGTTCTAAAAAATATCTCTTTCCATGTTATCATACTTTCGGTTTGCAATGAAAACAATGATTGAAAATCTAACCTTGAAGGAAAGCAAATGTATTTTTTTATCCTGAATTTATTTTTGCTGTGGTTATCTCAGCTTTCCTGACCTGAACTCCACAGAAAGCTAGTGAGAGAAACCTGAGAGGAGACTGCATAAGAAAGAACTAAAGGCATCTGGAAGGTCCAGAGAGAAATGTCCTCAATTCCCCCGCTTTGCTCTCTATATATTACAGAAAAAGACAAATTGATTAACTTTTTTCAACTTTTTAAACCTTGTTTACTTTCATGGTTGGATTCTGCTTCATCATCAACTCTGATAAAATAGTATGATTAAAAATATATATTTTATACCTCTTTATTATCAGCTTTACCAGAGTACCAATACATATGGAAGGCGTTATAAGCGCGATGGTCACCCAACCACATTCAATAGTGCAAAGTGTAATTCCATTTCTGTCCTCTAGGAGAGGAGATGGGTCATTCTACTGAGGCACATATCAACTATGTGGACAAATTTTGCAACAGCCCTCTTCATCTGGCTGTTCGTGGAGGAAACCTTGAAGTCATCAAACTCTGCATAGCATATGGTGCAAAAATTGACAAACAACAAGTATGTAACTTTGAAAATGTCAGGGAATATTTTCTTTACTAAAAACATTACATTTATAAGATGTGAAAAAAGTTAATTAAATTTTTTAACATCTTATAAATGTAATGTTTTTAGTAAAGAAAAAGGCTCTGGAACAAACAGGAGTACAGTGGGAGTTTGTCTATCCTGTTTGGCGGGTAGCCCACATCCGCAGTTTAATCACTGGAGGCAAATAATGAAGAAGTTGCAACATATTAACCTCGAATTGATGTTCAAATGATGTTCCATGCCATGTATTGTGCAGTAACTCTGGCGAAGTTAATTGCTATATTCTGTAGACTTACAGTAAGTCCAAATTGTTTCTTTTGGGCAATTAATTATGAACATGAAATGGATGGACAGTAAGGTTTCAGGTCATTTCTTTCCCAGAAATAAATGCAGAAAATAGAAATGTGTGCGTTGCTGAGGAAAATCCAGATATATTGGACTGATTTAAAAACGTGCTTAGTTTAAATTCTGATTGGCTTGTAACTTTAGAAATTGCCACATTGGCTAGTGGTCAAAAAGTTCATTTTGAGCCTCACTTCAAAACCTTTTGGTCACCAATATACCCAGCATTGATATTATTACAGTGTTCTTTTATCAAATGGATATTCTACTACGGTATCTGATGTCTCTGGATTCATTTCAGAAGTGTGATAGATCAACCGCCCTGCACTCGGCTTGTACACAAGGGGCCACAGAGGCAGTAAAGGTCATGCTCTCCGCCTGTCAAAGCATCACTAAAGTCATCAACATCCTAGACGGATCCAACCAAACCCCTCTGCATAAGTACACTGGCTTCTTACTCAACACAAACTCCACATGTTTCATGAAAATAGTTTTGTTTTCCATTTGTGGTCGTAATGTTTGGTTTTTTCAGGGCCGCCATCTTTGATCACCATGAACTGGTAGAATATCTCATCTCCAAGGTGAGTGTGAACACTACTGCTGTCACCTGTCTCTATGTCTGACATGATGTAAGCCAGGCCGAGCCTTCAGCCAGTGTGTTGGTACTGTTGCATACTACAGGGCGCTGACATTGACTGCACTGACTTCAAGGGGCATTCCCCATTACTTCTGGCCACAAGCTGCGGAGCTTGGCAAACAGTCAACATTCTGCTGTCGCATGGTAACTGTCTCACCATCACCATAGTGCAGTCGTCATGAATAACCACTCTCTTTACACACATATATAAATATATCTCTAATGTATATTGAATATAATGAATATTCATTTCCAACATTGTTTCAGGATGTAATTTTACTTTGAAAGACACAAATGGATGCAACTTTATGCACCTCACCATCATGCAGCCTGGAGGCCTCCGGAACCTTCCTGCTGAATTTCTGCAGGTGACACAGCAGCCAAGCTTTTACCAGTGCACTACACCATCATTTTCTCTCCCAGTCGGAAAGATTGTGCCAAGTCTTTTTGCTTTACAGTGGTTAATAAGACCAATGTGTGACTGCCCCCTGCTGTTACAGACCTGACATGCACCATGCACCATTCATTGCACTGATTTACAGAATAGGAAGGAAGACAGGCTGTTGCTCTGTTTTTAGAGCCAACCAACAATAATGTCTTAAACCAATGAATTGATTTAATTTCTTAATTTTTTCTTAATTTCCTAACCCTCTGACAGGAAGAGTGTGCACGAGAGCTGCTTCGTGATGAAGACAATGAGGGCTGTACTCCCCTCCACTATGCCTGCAAACTGGGTGTACCTGACTCTGTGAGGAGCATGCTTGGTCTAGAGGTGTCACCTAACCATAAGTCCAAACAAAAGAAGTCTGCTCTGCATTTTGCAGCTGAGTAAGTCTACACATATTTACAAATGCTTAGGTTCTGTTTTGTCACAATGATTGTCATGATGACCACTTCCACACCCTTGTGATGAACATCATGGTCATATGGATCATATTCTGGTTAGAGTTCACATGGGACTGAAAGCATGGACGTCGTTAGGTCCATTTTGGGGGGGCTCAAGCCTCCCTAAATTTCCCCCAAGCCCCCCTAACGCTGGGCAGATTATTTTCATTGTATGTAAATGACATCCATTCTTAGCGGTTATATTACTCGCGGAGTTAACGTCAAATACGCGATCTCCGGACACCATCGGATTCAGTAGGCTCCAAGCTTTCCAATGGTACTAGTCACTAATTGCTATGATAAACGGTCCACGAGAAAGTCCACTTTAAGTACATGTGAAATTTCTCAGTAAATTCTCCAGCTCTGCCTGCATCCACTGAGAGCATTTTTTTCTTGTTGTAACTGATGACGAACTATGCTTCAAATTGAGCAGGAAAAATAGTCTTAAATCTGAAGTTTGGTAGGCTATAGTCTGATCCAGCAAATTTCTAGGCAACATATTCTCCAAAAGACTGAACTATGAAATATACATTAGCCTGTAGTCTATGCCATATTAGTTTGTCCTACATGCATTGATGGACATATTTATTTGCTATAGCCTAGCATAATATTGTAGTAGCTATTGTATGCTCATTTTGCAGAATAAATGTTTGAGAAACTGTAATATTTGACTGTATCATCAGATGTCCCTAGGTTTTGAACTAAGCTAGTTGTTACCATTGTTGTATCTTGCTCAGTGCATTAGACTGAAATAAAGGCAGCTATATAGAAGAGCCTAGTTCATTTACACCACTGTCATTGATGGAGATATTTGCAAACATCTCTCTTCACAAACCAGTCTGATGAATTGATTTAGACTAATTTTGTTAATAAAAATAGCCTAAGATACGAGATATTCTGATAAATGTCCTTCAAGTAATAAATAGTTGGCAATATACACACATATACACTGTAGGCCTATAATATAATTTATGTGATGCGCGATTTATATATAATTATATATAAATCGCGCATCTACATATTACCCCTCTAGGGCTAAGCCCCCCTTGACTATGGATCCTAGTGACGTCCATGACTGAAAGGGATCCAACAAACCACTGTGTTAAGATTATAATGCCTCATAATGATGTCTCTTGTATATAATCGCTGAATTTCAGTGTATCCCCTCAGCAGGCTGAGTCAGTCTTAAAGGGGTGCTCCTGAGTGATTTCAAGCATAGCCCTATTGAACGAGCCTGCTAAATGCACTAGTTAGCGAGTGGAACAAAATAATTTTGAACAGCATAGACCGAACGTGAACACAGTGCTGTTATTGCTAGTGCTGTTATTCTAGGCTTGTGCAACTGGGCTATGCTTAAACTTACTCCGGATCTACGCTTTAAGCCACAACAGCCTAACTGGCATGAATCCGCTTCATGATTTGCTGGTTCATGTCAAGTCCTTGAAGGTTTGTGGCCTTGGGTTAGGGCATATACTGTAGGTTAGGTGCATGACACAACTCTTTGAAAGGTCATAAATATAATGGTGTGGCACTGGCAGTAAGGATGTGTGTTTTCTGAAGGTATGGGCGGATCAATACCTGCTACAGACTACTAGAGACCATGACGGACACCAGGCTGCTGAACGAGGGCGATGAGAGGGGCTTGACCCCTCTACACATGGCCTCAAGGAACGGGCATGTCCGAGTGGTGGACCTCCTGCTCCACAGGGGAGCTCTGTGCCAAAAGTAAGACTAACACTTGTGAGCACCTCTTCCACAAAACACACCACATCAAACCCTCACGTTCACCCCACAATATCACTACTGTGTCATGAAGCTGTGATCACAGCAGAACTGTGCAGCAGAACAGCACATAAACGAACATGAATCACACAATATAATAACATCTAGTACCACCAAATGGACAATATCCATAAGTAAATACCATAAAACCATCCATCATTGTAAAATAACAACATCTAGTGACACCAAATGGATAAATGGAATTGAATTGAATTGTTTTTTAGTGACTATAAAGGATGGTCATGCCTACATCATGCAGCCACTGGGGGCTACACTCAGACAATGGAAACTATCCTGGGATCACATATCAAACTGCTAGACAAAACAGATGATGATGGGGTAATGTTTTAAAAATGTTTTTTTTTTTTTTTAAATGTTAGTATCAAGTAAAATAGCTCCCACTCCATGTTTAACTCCACACAGAGTTTATTCAGGAACTTAATTAAACTTAAGTTAGTAAAATGTATTTCTAAAGCACATTTAAACACAGTTTACACTGACCAAAGCGCTGTAGAGAGTGTAAAAATAAATAAGGATGGAAAAAATAAGTATCAGATTCCAAAGGGTTTGTCTTGAGACATGACAAGGCGCTGTTGCTTTCCCCACACCTGTGCACCACTGCTCCAGAACACAGCGCTGCACCTGGCGGCACGTGAGGGCCACGCCGCGGCCGTGAGACTGCTCCTGAGGAAGGGAGCGCAAATGCTCCTCAACAAGAGCAGCGCCTCCTTCCTGCATGAAGCCGTGAACAACTACCGGAGAGAGGCCACAGAGGTAGTGCTGGAGAGTGACAGGCAAGTCCACTGGTCAACTCAGAATACCAAACACTAGCGATACATTGAGTTAAGGATGTCTGGATGCAGTCTTAGTATTACATTTCAAAGTGTGTGTGTGTGTGTTTTGGTATGGAGGGGATGGGGGGTGTCTGCAGTCCCAGTGTTCTTAGTAACCTTAGTAACCTAAGTAAATGGACATGTGAATGTTACAGATGTGCAGAGGCTCTTCAGGCATTCGACCGTTACTCCAACAGACGATGTGTTGTCCTGGACATGATTGAATTTCTTCCAGAGACCTTCAAGGTTAATACAAACTCCCATGATTTTACTGTATAGCAGCAGGATTAAAACAACACTGTCAACAATATGAATGCAACATGCTTGCAAACTGTTAGTACTAAAATTCAGACTAAGATTCACAAGTGCCATCTTATGTTTCTTTGTTCCAAGTTCCATTATTATGATTCTTTGTGTGTCTGTGTATGTGTGTATGTCTTACAGCTTCTCCTTGACTTGAGCATAAAGGAGTCAGAGGAGGATCCTGACAGATTAAACTACTGGGTTAGTCTTAGTTGTGTTCATTTTCTAAAGATAGTTTCCTTAAGGTGGAAAATAATAACAGGTGTTGTCTCACATTCTGTTGTAAATAGATGGAGTATGACTTTCAGTGGCTGCAAACGCCCCTTCACTTTGTGAAGCAGGCAAGAGCTGACAAACGCCTTGTTTATAAGCCACTTCCAGCTCTGAATGTAAGTGTTTTTTTTTTTTTTTTTTAAAAAAAAGCCAGTCCAATAATACACTTGGATAAACTTGAGGTGTTTTTTCGTGAAGAGCACAACTTGAGAGTATATGTTATTTGCACTTCAATACAGGCCATGGTGCAACACAACCATGTTGATCTACTGACTCATCCAGTGTGCAAAAAGTATTTGGAAATGAAATGGTGAGTTGAAATGAATGAGTACATTAAATGAGACATAGAATGGAAAACCACTTTTGCATTGGCTTTGATGAATTAAGAGAGGTTGTGCATGGTCAAAGGGCTATCATGAACATGAGGCATGGTTCTGCCCTCTTTCATATGGAAAGCCTACATTTAGAAATAGCCACTAGATCATGGGCGAATTAGAACAAAGCCTGCAAATGATGTCAAATAGCACAAAGCCATTGCAGTTCAATTAAGGTGGCCAGAGTGAGGCGTTGTTTCGGCAAAAAACCCATTTCAATACACATCTTAAATATGAGATGGTAACTAGGCTTGTAAATTATCACTTGATCTTCTTTTTGACAAAATACAATTGAATACATTGCATTTTAACATCAGAAAACAAGGAACAATACTCCATTAATCCATTCGATGTCACCTTTAATGCAAGATATCAGTGGCCATTGAGCTTTGTTGTGCAACAAGGTATTACTGTATCTTGCACACAAATAAACCATATAATTGAGGCAAGACACACAGTGTCTTGTCGGTTCACTACAGTAATTTGTGATCTTTATACAGGAAGGCCTACGGTGTGAAAGTCCATCTCCTAAATATGGCCGTATATATGTTGGGTCTAATCCCACTGACCTATCTCATCCTGAACCTGAGACCCACTCTAAAGATGGATGGAAACAGCACAACTAGTGAGATCACTATGGCTACTACATCCTTAGACCAGGTCAGGCACCACAGATTTGAGAGATACACTGTAAAAATACAACACATTATTGTCAATTCATATTCAATGTCAACCGAATGTTATGTTCAATTTTTGCAGCAATGCAGCAAGATAAACTTTTGCCTGTTCCTGACCCTGGCAATGAATGTGTATGCAATGGGGAAAGAAATGATGCAGATATATCAACAGGTAAGACATTTTTTGTATCTCCTGATAAGACCACTCTATCTGAAAGTCTTACTTTAATTAAATTAAGATGTCCTTGGAAGGGACTCCTTTGTAATAGAACACAGTGTTTTGTTATAAAGCATGCAGGAGCGATCTTGTGAATTCACATTGTTCACTTTAACCTCTTCCCAGCGAACAAGTTACCTACATGACATTACCAACCTATTGGACTGGTGCTCGGCCATCACGTCTGTGCTATTTGTGGTGGCTCTGCTGTTGGACATGAGAACTGACTGGCATTGGCAGATAGGGGCCCTCTCTATCCTCTACAACTGGATGAACCTCCTACTTTATCTACGGCGGTGAGTTCTTCAGGACAGGCCAATGCAGACAAACCCTAGTCTTGGACACTATCTTAAAAAGGTGTGTTGGTTGCATCATAGATGAATATTTCAGAATGTGATTATAATGTGGTATCCTGTGGTGTCCTTACAGCTTTGAGCGGTTTGGGATTTATGTGGTGATGTTCCAAGAGATTTCAAAAACCCTTATGAGCATTGTGTCGATCTTCATTTGTTTGATACTTGCTATCGCATTGTCTTTCCACGCACTGATGGTTGGGCAGGTAAAAACAAACAAACAAACAAAAAAAACAGCAAAACATTTTGAATTGCTGATGAACGAGCGATCACCAAACTATACTAATGATACTTCTGTTTTGCTCATTCTTTGCAGAAAAACTTTGGCACCGTGTTTTTGTCACTAATGCAGAGCTTTGTCATGATGGTTGGAGAGATCAACTACCAAGACAACTTCCTGAAACCCTACTTAAATGGAAACCTTCCCTTTCCCTTTCTCACATTTATGACCTTTACCATATTTGTCTTACTGGCACCAATTCTGCTTGTGAACCTTTTGGTGAGTTTGTCTTCAAGGAAATATTGTCCCTTTGCCATGGTTGGTTGCAAGGATCATGATGGTACTCATTTTGTAAACCTGTGTGAAGTTGGCCCCCCCTCAAACCCAAAATGCTGAAATAACACTGCAGTTCGTTTGTGCTGGTTTGTGCTGTAAATATTTTCGTTTGTGCTATTAAAGCTGTTGAGTAATTTAGAAACACATTTTCAATACAAACGAACAGTGTTTTTTCAGCATTTTGGGTTTGAGGAGGGTGGGCAGCCTCAGGCATGTCCCGATTGAGACTGTTTGGAGTGGTTTGGGATGATTTGGACGTGGAGGGGGTCTGCGTGACGTCACATGTCCGAAAATTTATTTTTAAATGACTCAAAAGCGTTACTAGCACAAACGAAAATATTTGCAGCACAAACGCAGCACAAACGAACTGCAGTGTTATTTCAGCATTTTGAGTTTGAGGGGGGGCCAGCTTCACACAGCTATTATGTAAATTGTAGATTGGCCTGGCTGTGGGTGACATAGCAGAAGTCCAGAAAAATGCCAAGCTCAAGCAGATTGCAATGCAGGTATGTAAATCTTACAATTCAGATATGTAGAAACAGGAAAAAAAACATTCTTTAGACTAGCTACTACAGTAAATATATGCTATGGTAATATGGATGCTTTGCCTTTGCAGATTGATCTGCACACTAGCCTGGAGGAGAAGCTTCCATACTGGTTCATGAAGCGTGTGGACCAGCCTACAGTCAGAGTTTACCCCAACAGATGTTTACAAAAGGCAAGTGATGTATTCAATCTGGGGTGTGTTTCCCAAAAGCATAGTTGCTAACCGGTTAGCAGCTTAGTTCGTTGGCAATGGGAAATTGCATTGCAACCAACATAGTTGCTACATTAGTTAGCAACTATGCTTTTGGAAAACACATCCCAGATTAGCCAATTTAGAACATACTGAATTCAGTCCAGTGGCCAAATCTCGAGGCCTCACTGACAATGTGAACTAAACTTCAACATGAAAGAAATTATTAAAGGGGTTATATTATGCTTTTTCAAGCTTATTTTTTTAGCTCTAATGTTCTCTAACAGGCTGTATCGTATGGGGGCATGCACCAGGGGTTCATTCAACGGCACATTGTTACGGCACATTGTTGCCCGTTACGCTCCACACCGGTGCGCAACATGCTTCTGAGGTAGTTCACTCTCGTTTGATGGGTGTGTCAGAGGTGTTCACAAACCAACATTGTATTGGAAGCTCTGGGATTTAAAGTGCTAGTGCTAAATATAGGCTAACACAAATTCATGTTGTGTTGGCTAGTCCAAGGTGACAGCAAAAGCATTATAATTTTGTAGTATTCCTAACAATGATGCATTTAAATTACTGAGGTTTTGGTATAGGCTAGTTCAGCTATTTCCTTGTCTGACACCAAGAGCAGAATGGCCCTCCAGGCTTCCATTGTTGCTGCACTGATGTGACACAATAGTATGTTCAGCCCGACATCGTTTACGTTAGGTTCAACGTTATGCACCGTTACGGCAGTTTTGAATAGGCTACAGGTAACTAGACAGCTGCAGCCAACACTCTGAGGATTTCCTGTAGCCTATGACAGGCCACCCCAAATTAGTCAATTAATCATTTTTTATTAAACTCAGCTGCAAAGTGGCTGCCAAGTCAAGTTTGGCGAATTCAACGAGCGTAACGGTTTGTAACGTAACAGTTCCCATTCATCCCTATGGGTTTTGTAACGTTTTGTAACGTTACGTCGTCTTGAATACGGCAGGAGGCTATTCAGAACGGCCGTAACGGTGCATAGTGTTGAACCCAACGCAAACGACGTCAGGCTGAACATACTGTTGTGTCACGTCAGTGCAGCAACAATGGAAGCCTGGAGGGCCATTCTGCACGTGGTGGCAGGCAAGGAAATAGCTGAACTTAACAAAAACCTCAGTAGTTTAAATGTATTATTGTTAGGAATACTACAAAATGATAATATTACCACTGCTTTTGCTGTCACCAGAGGACAATTCAACACAACATGAATTTGTGTTATATTTAGCAGTAGCGCTTTAAATCTCAGAGCTTCCGATACACCTAGATGCTCATTGGTGAACACCTCTGACACACCCATCAAACGAGAGTGAACTACCTCAGAAGCATGTTGCGCACCGGTGTGCAGCGTAACGAGCAAACTTATCATTCAATTAGGCTAACGCAACGCACCGGTGCGTAACAATGTGCTGTTGAATGAACCCCAGTTGTCTCTTTATTTTCGCAATTATCCATTCACATTGTCCTCAGCTGTTGAAGTGGCTGCCAATGTTGTGGGACCCCACCCACCTTATCCTGTGACATATGTCATGCAACTTGGCCATATTAACGATTTAAGCTCTTTAAAAAAAA
This sequence comes from Sardinella longiceps, assembly GCA_027497455.2. Classification (NCBI taxonomy): domain Eukaryota; kingdom Metazoa; phylum Chordata; class Actinopteri; order Clupeiformes; family Clupeidae; genus Sardinella; species Sardinella longiceps. The sequence continues at coordinate 10,255,088 of JAODXP020000034.1, forward strand.
AAAAAAAAAAAAAAAATCTTACTTACAGTGTGTGTAGAGGCAGTATAGACCCAAGACACATATTTTTTTTTCATATATAAAACAGAAAATTTCATAATATGACCCCTTTAAATCAGAATTTGCCACTTAAAAAATGGTCAAAACTTTAGGTTATAAAAAAGACCTAGATAACTTTGAAACTGAGCACATAAAAAATGCTCTTACAGTGGGTAGTTTTCAAACCTAGACTTAAGACCAGCATTCTGCTGAAGATTCTCCAAATCCCATTCTCTATACATTGTCTAACCTTACACTTTTACTTTCCTGTTTATCTACCTTTATTTACTTTATCCTATTACCATTGTATGCATTTACATTCTAGCACAATACTGAATCATTTTTTTCAGCTGTCTTATTTGTATCCATTCATGATATTATTTACTGTACCTTTTATTTTTGTACAGTTGCCTTATTAAATGCACAATATAGATTAAATTGCCTTGCCAAGAATTTAGGCAACAGGAATAGACATCTTTCCTTGGACTCTGAAACCTAAGGTAGAATAAGTGAGGGGTGAATTGAACATTACACAAAACTCATTGCTAATTAGCAGTCTGTTTTATCATGCTCTCTTCAAGCAGACAAGGAATATAATTCACTCTTTGTTTGGGGACGAACCACAGGCAATGAAAACCTCTCTCAATCAGACATACCGCCAATCAACCGTTCTGGGACAGGAGCTAACCAAGCAGAAGTACCGGTAGGCCCACTACACCCAACCTTAACCTAATCTTATTTAAAGTATATAACATTTAACATGGCTCCAGCCTTTTTTTTTTTTTTTTTTACAATTGTTGTGCTGATCCATTTTCACATTTAAGAGAACCAGCACATCATTACAGTGTTCATGGCGTTGTGATCATAAGGAGAGGTCTGGGTCAGACCTGACCAGAGGATGGACCATGTATCATGCAATCATCAGTTGGGCTGGCCAATTAATCGAGGAATAATCAATAACGATATTTTGAACAATTAACTGACATTTGTTTTGCTTCTTTCAATTTCATCAATTAAGATGTATATATTTTTTTATCATTGTAACACAGATGTGCACTTTCATCATTGAAATTGAGGAACGTTTTTCAATTAACTGTGATTTGGATTTGAGCTCTTAATCAGCCAGCCCTACTTACTGAGTAATAATTAAAATATTGCCTATGACTCTTGCATGGCAAATGACTATCAGTTTTAGGAGCACCAGTGCAACCAAAATCAGTTTTGGCGGAGAACTGATTGTGCCCTGGAGCCCTGTTCACTCACTGTCTCACTCCACCCAGTGCCATGGATCCTTGTGTGTTTGAAGACCCCATGCTTTTTTCCACTGCAGAATGAGAGATCTCTCCATCCTGATGGAGAAGCAGCATCACTTGCTGAGGTTGATCATGCAAAAAATGGAAATCTCGTCTGAGTCAGAAGATACAGATGGGCCAACTTCGTTTCATTCCAGTCTGTACAACTTTGCCGGCAAGACAGACAAGTGGACCCCGGTCATCAGAGCAGTACTGGCTAAGAAACTATAGAGGGGCCAGCACCCCGGTTTGTCATTAGTACATGTGAAGCATTACTGAGGACTCCAAGAATCAAAAGGCTATCGGAAAAACACTTGGACACTTGCCTTTGTCCTCTTGGAACATTTTTTATGCTGTGTAACAACAAACACCTATACTGCAAAAAGGAAACGTACACTATGATGAAAACATTTATTAATCACTGTATAAATAGAACTGAAGACTGTAAAAGCTCTTTTAAAACTTATATAATAACAGTTACTTAACATAAGACAAAGAAAAAAGAGTCAGGCTGTGGTTTGCGTTTGTGCAACACACTACAGGGTCTAGCTGAGGCCACACAGCATAAATTACCACAAGTTAAGAATGGTTTATAATGAATAATTGGCAGACATATGGAAAGTCTTTTCCAATACCCCATTGAAAAACATAATAAGTCCATCAAAAGGCTTATATTTCCGGAGCATACTAATCTATGGCTATCAAGTGTGATTTCATGTTGTTCTGAAATGTATCTGTCAGTAAGGACATTGTGCATCCATTTCCAGCATTTTGTTAAAATTCTTGATATGCAGTGTTTGTAGGCCACAGGTTAAGAGCTTGCAGTTACCTGACTGGAGAAAGTGCACTCAATACAAATGTGTGTGCAACAACAACAACAACAACATCAGGTGGTGTACATTGAGACGAGCAGCATAGGAGTCCACCTGCGTTGCCTCTGGCTCTCCCGTTTGCATCAGTGGGACTGGAACTATGGTCATACCGGCTTGTGCTTCTTCCCTCCCTCCTGCTCCACGTGTCTCTTCCTCTTCATGTTCTGCTGTCCTGCTGGTAAACAATAGACTTGCTTAGACCCCTCACACTGAGACCCAACCCTAGTCCTAGTCCTAACTGGGCATGCTAGTGTGCATGAGGTCTATTCAAGGTGAGGGAAGCAAAGCTATGCAACATATCACTTCTTACTAAGGCTGTCACCATATCATTTTTTTTGTTTTTTTTTTTTTCTTTCAAAATATAAAATCACAAAATAACAAAAAACACTATGCTGTTGACATGTATAACACATCTGCTGTATAGTAATCAATCCATAATTACAAGCAATTAATCAGGTAAAATATATTCTAATAAATTTATCAATTGAAAAGTGTTGCAAATACCACAGATAATTTCACCAGATATTGCATCCTATGCTTGGTTTGAAATTGTCCAGCTTTGCCATTTAAAGTGTAATTTTGAATGTCCAGTAACCCCCCAATAGGTCATTTTTGTGTCACCAACAAAAACAAACATAGATTTTGTCGGTTTTAATATGGAGATTTGAAGAAGTGTTTGAAGAAGTGTTTTTAGCTCGTCAATGTCACGTCTTTGTCTATCTACCTTCGTCTATCAAGCGTGTGAATTTTAAAGGAATGTGCCGGAGTGAATTCAAGCATAGCCCTGTTGAAAGAGCTTGCTAAATGCGCTAGTTAGCGAGTGGCACTTTACACTGAATCAATGGGACCTGACTATTGGAAACCGAAAGTAAGATCTGAGGTTACATTGACTCAATGTAAAGTGTTTCGCGTTCGCGTTAGGTCTATGCTGTTCGAAATTCTTTCATTTCATGCGAAATATATTGCTGTTGGAAGGCTCGTGCAGTAGGGCTATGCTTGAATTCACTCCGATGCATTCCTTTAAAATGCCATTGTGATGTACGACAAAACCATGGATACCTTACTTGCATGATATTTCTAATTTATCACCCGGTGGAATGGAATACTTTTTTCTGATTGGCTATCAGGGTGGCCCTTAATTCTTAATAACAGGACACCTGTAACATTTGTCGAGTAATAGAAGTTTCTCCAAATACTCTTTGGAATGCAGCCTTGTGAATCTTTTTTCATATGAAAATAGTACCCCAATCGAACAGGTTAACTTATTTCAAAACTTGGCGGAAGCGGCCCGCGTTCCGCATCGTGCTTGTCATTCGCTTCCACCTCGTCCATTGTCACCTTATATCGGGACACCTCCTCGGCTGTTATCCCTTACTTCATCTTTTTTTTTTTTTTTTACCCAAAACTAGCATTTTATGATACCCCTACTTTACACACAGCCTTGACTCTATGGCTCCCTGCCCATCAAACAATAACAGCACACCGTGTGAAAAGGTGAGTTACACCTTTTCAGTGACCACTGGCTACTGAGACAGACATGTTGGACTTATAAAGGTTGACGGTACATAAATACATAAAGACTCGGCTACATAAATGCCATGTAATAGTCTAATTTTAAGTTTAGAAATTCCCTTCACTCAAACTGCCATTGTTGAAAAAATGTCATGACCTGATTTAGCTAACTGAGGTCCAAGCTGTTGCCACATGTACTATAGGGCTTATAGACTCAACCAGGACTGTAACTTTTTACTTAAACACAATGGCAGCTTAAAAGCTTTGTAGATGATGGAGAGATGGTTAAAAAAAGAAAAAAAGAAAGATGATTAGAATAGATGATTTTCTAAAAGTTTTAATAGAAAAGTAGCCTGGCTTTGCCTTCCTCTGTAGCTCCGCTCAATAATCATCTCCCTCCACGACTCCGTCTGGCAATCCAGCCATTGGCATTGATTGCAGCGATCAACCGCACTAAAAAGCAAGCAGGATCAGGAGTTGTGAGAGATGACGTCGGGTTGCTGTTGTTGTAGCGTAGCTTACTCCACGACCTAGCTGGTGCATAACGTTAGCGATTGGGTGAAAACCGATTTAATTGTTTCAAACTTCTACAGTTCACACCTCCAACTTGCTAACGTTCGTTAATGGTGAAATGCCAAACCCTTGTACAAAGCTAAAGCTAGACCAAAGGGATGGCCAAAGCCAGGCTAACAGAAAAGCATAAAAGAAAAAAGAAATAGGTGATACCAAAGTCAGTCTTGTAAGGTCCACAATGCCTTTCCAGTCAGGGGTAATTTTCAAACTGGACTCACCCCTGGCGGTGCTGTGCTGGTGTTCCGTCTTAGAAGTGGACTGCTCGGCTGGAGAACTCTTGGAGTTCTGCAGCAGGGATGAGGAGGAGCTAGGGCGTGCCTCCTCCCTCCCCCTATGCCCCTCCCCCTGGGATTGCCCTATGGAAGGAGGATGCACCTGGGATTGGCCTATGGAAGGAGGATGCCCCTGGGATTGGCCTATGGGAGAGGGATGTAACATGTCAGGGACAGGGGAACAAAACAAGATGAAGAAGCTTCTACCCACGCACAGGTTACAACAAATAGCTACTCTAATTGCAATTGTTGACATGTGGAATTAACCAACCAGTACATCAGGTGTTTTGACTTCTACACTAAGTTAACACTCATCATGCAAGGAAAATTTGAGAATTTAGTAAAAATATTATACTGTACCTTGAAAGATCCAGATATTTTGCACTTTCAAAGCACAATAAAAACACACATCTCTTGTTAGTAAGATGCCATGCAAGCGCTAGTTCTCACTCTTTGCGAGGCGTTTTCATGAAAACCCAAAAGAAGCAAATGCCAGAAGACCAGTCTCAAAAAATTCCATTGCTAGGGAATGCGCTTTAGAAAGCATTAAGCACAAACAATGATGCAGGATTTGCCAGCAAGACCGCTGTAAGAAGGAGGTCACAGCATCTCTACACATAAATTTTAGGCCCATGTGAAAAATTCAACTATTGTGTACTATTCAACCAGTGTAACACACAGTAACTCCCCAAGTTACTATTTGTGCCATTGATATTTGAAAAGATAATTATTTTCGTGAAAAAAGGACAGCCAAACTTGATATTGACTATTCAGTGAAACTGGTTACTACACTGACACAAACTGTAACTTGTAAAAACTGCATCAATGGACTGTTGGACAATTAAAAAAAGCATGCAAAAGTGAACCAACTCCCATCAGAATGCATGTGTGGATGTCATGAGTTTAGATTAGATTATGACACGGAATATCACACACTAGCCAAAGCTCCCACATCCCCATAAAAGGATGAAATTCATTTATTGATCGGAAATAGTCTTACAAAGTACACAAAAACCCTTATATTCATATGTCACGTATATCATCACTTTTGATTTCAGAATGGTTACGTTATAATAACATTACACTATTAACATTTGTTGGCATACATGCGTACATGAACAAAGAAAAAAAAAAAACAACTTAAAATTGCATATTTTACATTTCCATGACACTGCCAGCATTTACATAAAACAAATTTAAATAAAAGGATAAGACAAGTTAGACTAACATAGAGTTACGTTCATCCAGTTCATCACTGTTTCAACACTTGATGTAGTTTTTTTTTTTTTTCTTTCTTTTTTTTTTGTGCACAATGTCATCCTTGCCCAAAGCACTACCCACACTACCCCAGGATCTGCTGTTCACCCATGAAAAAAATAATATATTACAGCCAAGTGCAAACAGACAAGAAGGAAATCCTAACAATTCAAGTGGTACAATGTCATGGTCCCAAAATGAAAGCAAATGCACTGACCACACCCTGTGCTAAAACACTGACAGCTGTCCAAATAAATAAATTAAACAGAACTTCTGAGAAAATGAGGTCTGTCATCTAAAAAGACTAACATGAAAAAAATAAGAAATTCAGATGTACATACATCAGTACAATGCTTCTATGGGTATAGAGTTCAAGTCTACGCAGAAGACCTCCAATGGTCTTACTTATTATCCAATCGCAGGAACTGTTCCTTACCATTAATGGTTAAAGATTTTAACTGTCCATCCTCTTCCACCTCCACCCGTTCCTGTCCATTCTCTACAATCCTAGAGAGAGAGAGAGGGAGAGAGAGAAAGAAAGACAGAGAGAGATAGCGAGAGAGAGAGGGAGATTAAGTGTGATTCTATTTCTGAACCACATACACTTTTTGTGAATAAAATGCAGATTTCTAGAGGTCCAACACTTCACGGTAGCTGGATATTGTCCAGGCCCTGAGTTTGCTCACAGGCACACATCAGCACATACAGTAGGTACTAGGAAGAGAGCACTGAAGTAGGGGAACCACAGAAAGAGAGACCCCGTTGACATAAAAAGACAAAAAAAAACAAACAAACAAATAAACTACAAGGGATACCTTTTAGTGGTGATTTTCCTGCCGTTGACAAATTTGGTGGAGGTGGAGACGGAGCGGAAGCTGCCCATGCCTCCGCCGCCGCCCCCTCCCCCCCCTCCAAAAGAGGTGGAGGAGAAGGATGTGAAGCCTCCGCCCATGTGTCCCATATGTCCCATATGCCCCATGTGACCAACGTGTCCCACGTGTCCAACGTGTCCGACGTGACCAATGGCGCCAAAGGGAGAGAAGCCTGTTGACATAAAAGGGGGAGATACATATATATATTCCCACAACACTTGTCGCAAAGAGTTGGGGGTTCCCCGGTGTCCTGGCTAAACTCCCAACCTGACTCATTCAATCTGGCCCCCTAATCATCCCCCACTGCAATTGGCTTAAGCTAGTGTGTGGTGAGTGTTCTGGTGCATAATGGGTGCCGTACATCACTCAGGTGGGTGCTACACATTGGTGGTGGTCAGTGAAGTCTCCCTTCCACTGTAAAGCGCTTTGGGTGTCCTGAAAAGCGCTATAGAAATGTAAGGCGGCGTTGTTGTTATATTACATATGAAAGAGGAATTATGCAAGATTGGCCTTTTCTTTTGGTTTGTGTCCACATTTTTCGCCACAGAGCTCCCCCATGCAGGCATCTGTTTCCCAAAAGCTTCTCAAAAGCATTGCTGATAAGTTAACAACTCTGTTGCACCAGCACCAGTCGTTACGCGCATCCCTTTTCTTGCTTTGTCCTTGCATTTTTAGCTAATAGAGCTCCCCCTATAGACTATAAGACTGAGGGAGCCCAGAGGAGCAAAGTGAAGCAGCCATCAATCGACCCAAAAAGTGTTGCAGGACCATCGCAATGACTGTTAGCCTGATAAATTAAGGTGAATTAAGGTGGCAACATACTCGACGTGTCTGCTGGTGCGCGCGCCATCGATGACGTCACATGTTCGTACGAACTCTTTATACCTGCCGCACGACCAAATTCGACAGAAGCGCCGTTTTGGCATTATTCTCCCAAACAGCAGATGGCGCTGTACAGCGAAATCGCATAGGCTACAGTAACTTACAGGCAGTGAGTTAACCCTGTGCTTGCTTTGTTTGACTGTACTTAGTTGTGGATTAAATTTATGGATTAAATAAACATGATAAGTATCTCCAAGTTTCTGGTGAGTGTTTGCATACAACCCCTGGTAGTATTGTAGGCATGTTTCATTTTGTAAAAACGTTGTGAGGGATGTTGGGACGGACGGATGACTGGGCTAAATTTAGCTTAACAATCAAGGTTTTAAAACGTTTCATCCATGATAAGTATCTCCAAGTTTCTGGTGAGTGTTTGCATACAACCCCTGGTAGTATTGTAGGCATGTTTCAGTTTGTAAAAACGTTGTGAGGGATGTTAGGACGGACGGATGACTGGGTTAAATTTAGCTTAACAATCAAGGTCTCCATGCTTTAAGATGTTCATGCATTAGCTGAAGATATGGTTATGTGTCAGATAGCAGGGTGATGAATGCTTCTTGGCAGAAGAGGGTGAAATAAGCTCTCATGCATCTTGGTGTAGTTGCTTATGAATGGCCCAGCTGAGTGGCGCATAGGGCTGGCGCGCGGCGAGTTACAAAATCTGTCGTGCGCACGACCTCGCGAAATTCCCCTGAAAAGCGTCGCGCGCCAAGGGGGTCCACGTCATTTTGACGTCACACAACGGCGCGCGCCGCTTGCGCGCGACGGTGTAAATTCAGTTTTAAGCTAAAGTAGTTGCATAGGTCCTCTTTAACACAGAGGAAAATAAGGCAGTAAAGACACACAAGAGAACTCCACTGCGAACTACTTCACCTCAAAATATCAGATTGCTATACCAATTCTTGGTGGAATTCTGTGTTGTGTTGCGATGTTTGAAACATGACGCATTGCTCATAAAATGACGCATTGCTCATAAAATGCGTTTGAAACATGACGCATTGCTCATAAAATCAATCAATGTTCATTTATCTCATTAATCTTCACTGTTCTCAGGGTTATGGAATGGGGTGAAGGAATTGGAATCAGAATGTATTATTTTACAGTTTTTCACAATCGCTAAAACACATTTCTTGAAATCTCTAATCATTTTCTCCAAACTCTAATCACAATTCCTGATTTTCAAACTAGATTCACAAAACCCTTGGTATTTCTTGCAAAATCACCTCAATCACCTCAAAACTGTTGAAACTGTGCTCAAAACTAAATAATCACCTCAAAAGTGTTCTCAGGCCACTCAATACTTTTAACACCTCATAGCAGTCATTAGACACTACATGACAAAATAAATAACACAGCACACAGGATATGTAACTCCAGAGAAGGAATACTCATTATTTGTCAACTAAATATTCAAAATGAATGCCTTTAAATATTCAAAATGAATGCCTTCATATAAATTCTTGATCCAAATATGACTTCACATTGAGAAATACTGTATACTGAAAGGCACATCATACAGTAACAACTTGGTGACAATCACATTTACTTGATTTTCATTGTGCCATTTCTGTACTGTATCATTACTCTATTTGATCACCTTTTACACACTCCAATTCTGCTTTCCATACAGTATTTCTAGAAAAACACTTCTCTGTGGGAATCAACCTGTTTCAACTCTCAACTGGCTTAGATTGATTGTGACATAGATGGAAGTGTTATCAATTTTGAATTGTAGTGTTTATAGAGTGACTTCTGTGCTTTAATTGTGTTCATCTTCTGCCTTGTAAGGTTAGTAATAAAAGTAAGAAGTGCATCATTATGCAAAATGTGCCTTATAGTATGGAAATGTGTTAAGAGTTTTGCAAAAAGAGTGAAAGAATTTTGCCAAATGTGCCTATATAGGTGAAAGTAGTCTATGGTTTAGCCAAAAGGGAGATTCATTCAATAAGTGTGTTCAGGCATTTGAGAATTTAATTCAAGGAATAAGGTTTAGTGTTTTTAGCCTGGGAGTTCCCATGCTCCTTTGCATGCTTATTTCATTTCACTCTGCAAAGCAGCATGGTGACCGTGGCCGTTTTTCTCGCCAGCTTTCGGTATCCAATCACAGAACAAAAAGGGACTAGTATGGCCCTCGATTGCATTTTATGTCACGGGGTGGCTGTGGTATTGGCTTTGAGGTATGTACAGACGCTATGATAGACATTCGTAGTGCCCAATAAACGGCTCTGGACAATCGTAAACGATGCTTCCGCTACGAGAGATGCAATAGGTAGGTCTCCAGACTAAATATCACTCGTGATTTTTAGTTTGGCATTCGCCAGGCAATAGTGTTTTAGCAATCAAGAAAAACTATAATAACCATATGCATTTTATGTCTTCATGTTTGAACCAGGCCTGACTCAACTGACTTTCCCCGACTGTGACTTTGATGTGTTTTTATGTTATTCTGTTCACTACACTTGGACATGGTTTCCTAGGTTTGGTGGTCGGTTGAGGCCATGGGTCGGGAGGAATTATTTTATTTTATTTTTTTTTCCTTCCTGTGGCAGCAATGGGTGATTATTTTTATTTATTTTTTTTTTACTATAAAGCACCTATGGATACACTATTTTTTTTTCCATGACATAGGCTACATACACAAAAATTTTAATGCCCCCCCCCTTCTGCCTCACTGGTTTAGTATACTGTAACTGAGAGTGCTGATATGTTGTGTGTAGTCAACAGCCTTAATTCAAGCTGATATTGATGGGATATTTCAAGATGAAATCACGATTCATTAACGGACACCAAAAGAAACTAAAAACAGTGGTCTCTCACAAACTTACTTGGTTCAAATGCTGAAAATCCAGCGCCAAAAGGTGGGAATGCCCCAAAGCCGCCAAAGAAGGGCCCTGCTGTCCGGCTCCGGCTCACGCCTCGCTGATGCCGCCGGCCACCACCAAAGAAGTCGTCAGCGAAAAAATCATCACCAAACGGGTCTCCACCTGGAGAGAAACCAGAAGTCTTTCACAAACTGCAGTGTGTGTGAGTGTGTGTGTGTGTGTGTCGGGGGTGGGGGGTATGGTGACTTGAATGGTCTTGCTCTCTGTACAGTACTCACCGAAGAAATCTGCAAATGGATCACGTCCTCCGAAAAATTCCCTGAAAACGTCTTCTGGATTCCGGAATGTGAAGCCTCCGAAGTGGTCACCATTAGAATAATGTCCACCTGCTTATGGGAAGAAGTTGAAAGGAGAAGAAAATTATACAAAATAAAGCACATGGCACAGACTTATGGGCAGCAATGTAGCGTAATGTATATTGAAACTGTTAGGAAACTTACCTCTACTACCACCACCTGCTGTTAAACCTTCTTTACCATAGAGGTCATATGTTTTTCTTTTGCTGGCTTTAAAAGAAGAACAGAGTTAGTAAACGAGAGAAAGACATCGCACAAGTAGCCTATTTCTTTCTAGAGCAGTTAAACTGAGGATGAATGACATGGAAATTCTAAAGCCATTCTGGAACACCTATTACATGCCATCAAAGCCTCTGTGTCAATTCTCATTATAGCATTCACGTTTCAATCTTCAAAAAGAAGTCCAATTCCGAATAACTTAGTATTTAGTGTATGATCATTCAGGCTATATGCACCACAAACAACAACCACAAGCAGATCACACTTTTATGACTAAGACAGTAAAAATGAAGCCAGATGCCAGGTGAGACAGGCCTTTGCTCACCACTACTTCAAGAATAGATAGCATAACCTTTGAATCCTGTCAGACAGTCTACAGTACATGCTTGCTTTTGATATACACAACAAGGTTGAACAGTGTCAATGAAACCAATAAATACATAAACAGTGATAAAGTACTGTAAAGAGGAGCAAACACAACAAATAGCACACATTAAGCTTGGAGTGCTTCAGTTCTACTTGTTTCTTAGTTCTATGAACTTGTGACTTAAAAGGGAAATCCAGTGTAGACTAATCCATAGCCCTGTTGTTCAAACTCACCAAGAACTGTAGGTAGGAGAATGAATAAGAAAATTCTATACAACATAGACTGCGCAGTGAACCGGCAACTAACACTAAGTGAATGGGGAATAACAACCGTTTCATTTCATTATACCCCATTCAGTTAGCACTAATATTTGGTTTGTATTCGGCCTATATAGCATCACATTTTTGTGTTCAGTATTCAGGTACCTGGAACAACCCAGCTATTGACTGATTTTCACCTGATTTCTCCTCAGATTTTCTTGCTGATAACTTGAACTTGTGTGTTTACTGTGTTTGGACTTGAGGAAGGACTTTCTGTTTTTTCTCAACACTAGGCCTATTCATCAGGCATTTCCTGTAGTCGTATATTTCCTTGAACGTTCCTATCTCTAGCACTTTACTGCCACTGTAAGAATATGCTATTTTATCACCAGGGAAATCAATGCGGCCATCCCACAAAAAGCCTATCATGTGTCTCATACTGCTAAACTAGAAGACGAACCACAACCTGAAGTGCATTAGGGTGATTTCTGATGTAAATAGCTAAAGTCATAAAATGCCATAAATGGCATCCAAAGTAAAGCAGTCAATATAGGCAGTCAATGAGTATTTTTTTCTTTTTCCAAATATAACTGTGTGATAAATGTGTGATAACTGTGTGTTGTGGACTCCACTTGGATCAATACTTGATTTTTTTTGTTTGTTTTTTTAAATGACTTGAATTTGACCACTCGGGAATCAAGACTGGACTCGGAATCTCAGACTCTAGGTTTAGTGACGTGAGCACACTGGCACACACAGATAACTCTTCTGTGCCACGTCTCCCCAACATACCATCTGACAGGACCTCATAAGCCTCTGAAATCTCTTTGAACCTTCGCTCCGCCTCTTCCTTGTTGTCTGGGTTTTTGTCAGGATGCCACTTGAGAGCAAGTTTTCTGTACCTACACACAAAACAAATGTGCAAATAATATTACCCTACTGTATGTGTATGTGTGTAATTCTGATCCAAGCTAACAGTGACTTACTACTAAAGACAACTGCTGAGTAGCTGAATACTTACGCTTTTTTAATGTCCTCTGGAGATGCATTTCTTTGCACACCTAAAATCTGGTAGTATTCCACCATAGTGCTGAGAATATCTGAAGTTTGAACTTCAGAGAGCCTACAAAATTAAAACATCCGTTCAGAAACAACTTTAAGACTTACACTATGTAAACAGGCATGTACACGTAAAAAGTAAGCACAGAATCAACAGTCAACACAGACACAATTGCGTGACACTAGACTGTGTATTCAGCAGTAAGGGCATGTCTCTGTTCAATAGTCTGCTCTGATAAGCACATTTTAAGTCGGAGCTCTAAGCAAGACAGTAACAGTGCTTTTGGAGATTAGCCTACTTGCAGTAACTGTTGAAGCTCTAAATTAACACCCAGTAGACCAATCAGTCTGGTTGGTCCTTGAGATGCGGATGCCCTGCTCTCACAAACTGGATCTCATTGCTCTGGATGGGAATGGTCACACTCAAGAGTAAACGTTACAAAAATAAAGTACGAGGTCGCTTTTCATTTTATAGGTAGTCTTTCTCTTGGATAAATTACAAAGCCATCTGATGCATAGCAGCTAACGTTAGCTAATGCAGGCAGTTTTTGTTTTGTATGCAAACGGTTTTACTTTTCTTTCATTTGCATTCGTTGTTCCTCAGTACCAACAAAATGCAGTAAAGTTAAATCTGCTCCCTGCATGTAAATACAGCCACCTGCATTGGTGTAACATAACATGTCACCAAAAATTCACAATCGACCCGACAGTGACCATACTAGCATGTTAGCTAGCAAACTAGCTCCAAATCTGCATTGCTCGACCCTTGCTTGCACACAAAATGTAATCAGAACTCAATGCAGCTGTATTAGCCTACACGGCAGCCTTTCAGTCAAATTGAGATATCAAATGTGAGTTAGACTGATCACAGATAAATATTGCGAAAAAATGCGTCAGACACTAACCAGATATTGATCACAGCCTATCTTTTCTCTTTAAAATGTGAGCTCGTCAAACTGACGTTGAAGCTAGCTAGCCAGTCTTGTTGATAATGATGCCACCGCTGTACATGCTACGTAAACAGCAACAAGCGAACAGACAAGTAATTTACCTGACTGCGTTGTTAAACTCTTCCAATGGTCAATGGTGTCCTGCACAAGTAACTACAACAATCTACTTGTTTAGAAACCAGACCGTGGCTCTACACGTTAGCTGCCTGTTAATGCAGCAGCAGCAGCAGCAGCAGAATCCCCGGAAATTCTCGTTTGTTGTTGAAATGTGACGCAACGTCCTGTGAGGTGGACCAGGTGGAGTCTCTCTGATATTGCTCTGGGTCAAAGTCCTTTGATATCTGGGGTTTTCCAAATTTAAAGATGAATGGGAAATAGAAGATACCATGGTCATTTTCATATTAAACCAACCATCACCTATTAAACGGGCCAAATTTCCAGGATAGGCCTATCAGTTTAATAAGCCAGTATGCAGTGTTCATAATGATAATGTGTCATTAAAGTGGGCTGCTGTGGACCTAAACCTATGTCCTTTCGGGTGACTCTGTAAGCCAAAATGTATGTTTGAGCAGTAGACAACAACAACAAACAAACAAACAAACAAACAAACAAAATTTTGAAAAAATGGGCTGATGAACATGCAATTTTAACGTAGTTTTAGAAAGAAAAGAACGGAATCGTCACGAGTCATGATTCACGTCCTTATGTATGTTGATGTTTAGCCTATTAAAGAAAGACGGTCTGAAAGGACAGTGCGTCCTCTGCCAAAGTGCACCACATCCATACTTGTCCATCTCAATAGGTTGCAAGCTGTTTAACATGTTGCCTGAAATGGTTTCGTTCGTTGCGTGCCGGCCGATTGTTTAATTAAATAGCCTGGATCGTATTTCCAAAATGAAAATGTAGTAACCCATTCTGGCTTTGCAACGTCTCTCTTATCTTATGATCATATATTATATCAAATAAAGCCTATAGACCTTGGCTAGTTCGAAGATTTAGGCCATCATGAAAGAAAGAATGAATTGATCATTCTATTCGTAAATGCGGGCTCCATGCTGAGTTGCGATAGCGAAGCGCAATAACTCCACTGCGCTGTGTCGGCTACTACGTCGGACTTCATATTACAATAAGCTTCTAATGTGATGGGGAAAAGCATACAGAGACATCAAATTTGTTGAAGGTAAAATCATGTTGCTTCCTTCGTGTGGGAACCGAAAGTAAAAGGGGATAGATTTGGATAAATTAAGCACTCCTGGATCTCGAAAGCAATAAAGGTAAACGTTTTTGTCAAACACAACGCATTATAACCTCCGTTAATTTGGAAAAAAAAACCTTCTGCTTATGCTTTTCTGGTTATGCTTGTGGATCTAGGATTACATGCCATAGTCTAATGAATTAGGCCTAATGAGTATCTCGGTGAATGAATGAAACCGCTTCTCATTGCGCAGAGCTGCCAGGACGGTACGGTGCGCAGAGTGGTGTATCAGAGGACCAGGGTAGAAATTATATAGCCTAAATATATTTTCCAGTTGACAGATGTAATGTAGGTTAATTATAACAACATCATGTTCACTTCGAATCTTCTGCGATGCATTTGCAACTTTTAATGAATAAGCATATTTCTCCCGCTTATCTATAGCCTATGCCATGCTACTTGTAGGCATGACAGCAGAAAGACGTGGACCTCAACACAGACACATCTTGTTAAGTCTATATGCTTCAATGGTCATGATGAACAAGTCTGTAAATCCCACAACCTTGAATTGTTGTTGAACTGGCAGCTACAAAAGTAGGCCATTACCAGGCCTATTTTAACATGTCGGGTTTAAAATAGGTTTCGGATTCATTATTACACGTTATGTCTCGGTTGCCAGGCTTAGGCAGAAAATGCTTGCTTGGTCTTCGGTAGGTTCGGGCTCAATTTTTCTCGAGGATTTAGGCTAGTTGAACTATCGGGTCAGCTGAGTTTAAGCTGAGCAAAGTTTCTATAACTGGGCTCTGTGAAGCAGATGATACAGCCGAACTCATCCTTGCGGATAAGGGGTGCGTAATTTGGCGATGTGAGGCACTTTGCACATAGAGAGGTTGAATTTGCAACATAGCCTATTCTGTATACATTTGTCAGATCTGATTTTGTAGCGGTTTCCACTGTCTTCCCTGTTGCATTTCTGTCTGTTGGCAGCTAATACAAGTAGCCTACACTAGTCTCTGCTTCATCATTAGCCATGTTTTTTTTTTTTTTTTTTCACTTAACGGCACAGAGATCCGGGGCTATTCCCGGGAGATTCGGGGCTATAGCCTCGAATGCCCAGGTCTA